>PVKY010008966.1:0-13670 GCA_004027775.1 Bradypus variegatus
CATTGATTGCCATGCTAAGACACTGGCACTGGATCCGAGGCACAGGGAGCCAGCAAAGGATTTCACATAGAGAAGGACATGATTTGATTTGCAAAATGGATCCCTCCATCTGCCACATGAAAGGTGAACTGGAGGAGGCCAAGTGCAAGAGGCAGGGGTAACAAAACAACAGCTGCCACCAGGTGAGAGAAGATGGGACCTTACCGGAGAGAGTGGCTTTGGACATGGGAGTGGGGGAGGCAAATTTGAGGGACCATTCTGAGATAAAATTCCCATGACTTGAGTCCTGACTGAATTTGGGGATGGGATGAAGGAGAGAAAGAACAGAGAGTCATCCCCTGCTCAATACCAGGCCGACTGTCTTAGATTGCCAAGCTGCTGTAACAAACACCACAGACAAGTTAGTGTAAACAACAGGAACATATTGTCTCACAGTTCTGGAGACTAGAAGTCTGAAATCCAGGTGTCTGCAGAGCCATACTTCCTCCGAGGTCTGTAGGATTCTGGTGGGAGCTTTCCAGAAACTCATAATATAACTCAGTCTCTAGCCCCATCACATGGCCATCCCTCTATCTCTGCATCAGTCATCTGTCTGTCTGTCTGTCTTTATGAGGACACCAGTCATATTGGATCAGGGCCAACCCAGGTCCAGCAGGGCCTCATCTTATCTAATGACACCTTCAAAAATCCTACTTACGAAGCAGGTCATGTCCACAGGACAGAGCTTAGGCCTCGACCATGTCTTGGGGGGTGGGGGGAGCAATTCAACCCATGACACCAACCCTATAAGGCCTCGGAGGGGCACAAGCAGAAAGGTGCTGTTTCAAATTTCAGAGGAAGGAGTGGTTTCTGCAGGCTTAAAAGAGAATCAAGGCTGAAGGTGGTGCTACGGGAAGGTTCTGAACGGACCTTGAGGAGTGGGCAGCATTGGGTGAGAGCAGAGGTTCTCAAAGTGTGGTCCAGATCGTCATCAGTAGTGGCAGCTGAGACTGTATTAGAAATGCACATTCTCGGGCTCCCACACCAGACCCTCTATATCAGAAACAGAGTAGGGCTGGGGAGAAGCTAACCATCTGTGTCCTGAGAGAGCTGGTGGAGGGAAGCTGTGGACAATGATGTGGGAAAGGCATTTGGGGCCTCATTGTAAATCTTGACCCATAGGCTAGAGAGCTGCCTGGGAGCTGATGCTGATTTTTCAGTACAGACGAGACGTGATCTATGTAGAGCTTTAGGAAGTTCAAGGTAGCCAAGGACCGGAAGACATGGAGGGAGTAGAGCCTAGAGGAGGGCCAGACAGACAGCGCCTTGAAGGCAGGCAGGAGCAGGGCTGAAGCATCTCTCAACTCCAGGCCCAGGCTATAAGTGGGTCACGGAGAGGAACGGGAGGGAGACCAGGGTGGCGAGATGAGCTCCTGCATCCAGAATTATTTTTCTCTCTCTCAAGCCTGGTCTTTCTCTCCCCCAGAGACCACCTAGCACTCTGAGCTCTGTTGCAATCTGCCCACCCTGAATTCCCACAGCACCCTGTTGCTCCCCCACCCCCTGGACATTTCCCACCTTCTACCTTATGATGCAATCATGTGGGTTCCTATCTCTCCCTGACAGCTGGAGCTCCTTGAGGACAGGGATGAAAGCCCAGCCAGCTCTGGTCCCAGCTGAAGCATAGAGAAGAGGCTCAGAATGTGTTTGGTTAACTCAAACCAAACTGAATGGAGGATGGGAAATCACTGGTTTCCTCTTTCCAAAATTAACATATTAATTCTATTACCTAAATTAATCAACCACTGAAGTGTGTGTAGGTTCTCAGCCCTGGCCTGGATGAAGCCAGGCCATCCCATCCATGTTGTTTAATCTTGAGGGGCCCTGCCACCATTCACCATTCTCTGCCCTGCTGTCTACCAAGGAGGCTGACTGCTTCAGAGTCCATCACCCAGGCTCCCTCGCCCTCCAACTGCCAGTTGGGTTTGGCCAACGGGAAGCTCCAGGAAGAGATGGGAGGGTCAAGGGAGAGATGTTGGATTATGTGGTGGTTTGAAGCTGTACATACCCTAGAAAAACATCTCCTTAAATGTAAACCATTCTTGTGGGTGTGGACCCATTCTAAGCAGGACCTTTTCATAAGGCTACTTCAGTTAAGGTGTGACCCACCTCAATTAGGATGGGTCTTAATCTTATTACTGGAGTCCTTTAAAAAGGAATGAATTCAGACATGAGAGAGAGAAAGCCACGGAAGCAAGAAACTGAAAACAATGAAACCCAGAAGAGAAGGGAGAGACCAGCAGACGCTCCCGTATTCCTTGCCATGTTCACAGGGGAGCCAAGGATTGTTCTTTAGGAAGAAAGCATTGCCTTGAAGATGCCTTGATTTGGACATTTGCCCTGCCTCAAGACCGTGAGTGAATAAATTTTTTAAGCTGAACCATTTCACCGTATTTGCTTTGGGCAGCCTAGGAAGCTAAATCAGGGTATTTCTCTCTCTCTCTCTCCACCTGTGCTGGGTGGATTTTCTGGGAATGGCTCTGTCCCACCAGGCGACAGCTCCTGTCCATGGCCCCTCATCCAGAACTCAAGCCCCCACTGGGTTCCAGAACCATCAGTTTCACCCCTCGCCTCTTGAAGATGCTTCCTGCTGCTGTTGGTTTCCCTCAGCCCATCCCCACCTCTGTAAACAACCCCTCTCTATGGTCTCTTGAGCCACTGGAGGTGCTTCTGTTTCCCACTGGGCACTGATCCACAATCCATGAGAAGGGTGTAGCCCAGAAGAAGGTGCTGGGGGCTGAGTCCTCCTGACGAGATTTGGGAGATGATGAGGAAAGATCCCTTCCAGCCACTACACTGGGTCTATACATTGTAGGTGCTTGAGACAAGTTTTTTTCATGACCATTTTTAAAAAACCTTTCATTCTGAAATACTTTCAAACTTACAGGACAGTTGCAAAAATAATACAAACCTCATACAGAGAACTCCAACACATACCCCACCCAGATCTACCAATATTAACATTTTGCCACATTTGCCATATTATTCTGTCATATCTATCCATTCATCTATCCATCTATCTATCTATCTATCTGATCATCTATCAATTTTCTAAACACTTGTATGTAGGTGGTATATATTGTGCTCCTTGAACAAATAATACTGCCATATGCCTTTCCTAAAAACAAGGATATTCACTTCTGTAACCACCTTACGTGCAATTAACTAGTTCAAAAACTTTAACATTGATATAAAGCTTACGGTTTATATTCCAATTTTTTTCATATGTTCTAAACATCCCTTCAAGCCTTTTCTCTTTCCTTATTAGATCCTGTCCAGGATCACATATTGCATTCAGTTGCTATCATCTCTTTGGTTGCTCTTGATATAACTTTTTGTTAAACTCTTTGTTTTTATATAATTTCAAACTTATAGGATGGTTGCAAAAATAATACAAAACCCATACAGAGAATCCCAATATACCTCCCTCCTACAGATACCTAGATCTACCAATTTTAACATTTTGCCACATTTGCCATGTCATTCTATCCATCCATCCATCCATCCATTCATCTACTTATCCATCTTCTAAACATTTGAGAGTAGATTGTATACATTATGCTTCTTGAAAACTTAATACTTCCATGTATAGTTCCTAAGAACAAGAATGTTCACTTATGTAACCACATTAAGTGCAGTTGTCAAGTTCAAGAAATTTAAAATTAAGGTAAAACTCTTACAGTCTCTATCTCAATTTTTTTCATATGTCCCAATAATGTCCTTTTTATTTTTTTCTGGGTCCAAAGCCATGGACATCATTATTTTTTTTTCTCTTTTTATTTTTTGCCCCCATTTTTCTACTCATCCATCCATACACTGGACAAAGGGGAGTGTGATCCACATGGCTTTCCCAATCACATTGTCACCCCCCATAAGCTACATTTTCATTATTTTTTATATATTTGTATTTTATACCCAATAATGTCCTTTTTCTTTTCTCCTCCATTAAGTTTAGTGCAGGATGATGTATCGCATTTAGTTTTCATTGCCCCTTTAGTCTTTTTTTTTCAATTGTGGAAACATATATATAACATGAATTTCGCATCTCAACCACTCCCAAACATACAATTTAATGGGATTAATCACATTCACAGTTGTGCTACCCTTACCACCATCCATTCCCAGAATTTCCTATCACCTCAAACAGAAACCCAGCACCCACTACGCATCAACTGCCCATTCCCTGTCCTCTCCTCCCTGCCCCAGTACCCAGTACTCTACTTTCTGTCTCTATAAATTTGGATATTCTAATTATCTCATAGAAATGAAATAATATCTGTCCCCTTGTGTCTAACTTATTTCACTCAACATTATGTCTTCAAAGTTCGTCCCTGTTGTGGTATCTATTAAAATGTCATTCCTTTTTATGGCTGAAATGTATGCATATACCACATTTTGTTTATCCAGGCATCTGTTGATGGGTATTTAGCTGCTTCTCCCTTTTGACTACTGCAAATAATGCTGCTATAAATATTGGTGTCCAAATAAGATATATACATTTTTTTAAACCAGGAAAACAAGAAGAGATGAGGACAGGAAGAAGGTTTCCAGGAAAGGAGGGAGGGAGGCTAGTCACTGGGGCGAAGTTGTTTACAACTTAGTGTGTAGAACAGCAGGCACTTAGGGGAGGGCTGGGGCGAGAAGGGTGCGGTGGGGGCAGCCTTCCACCTCCCAGTGGGCCCCCATCCCAGACTCATGGGTCCTTGGCAAGCAGAGGAAGGAACAAAGACTTGGAAAATCCCTTCTTCAGGGTCCAAATTCGGCTTAGCTGGGCAAGTTGCCTGAGAAGGCCAGAGACATTCTCGACACTTCCCTAAATGATGGCTCCTTTCCCTCTCCCACTCCGTGACCCGAGGGTCTGTGCAGAGAGCCACCTCCCCAGCACTGCCCCCCGCACGGCTCCACCCCACCCCAGGGCTCAGCTCAGGCGGAGGCTGTGGGTTTCCAGCTGCTGCTCGCTTCGGTGCCTGGGGCTTCCGCTGCCGCCCCAGAGAGCTGGCCTTTGATCCCCACATCCTCAGCCTCCTCAGAGGCTCCCCGCCCCAGCACAGTGGCATCCTGTGTACCTCAACCCGGAGACAGGCCAGCCAGCTTGCTGGCGCCTCTCCCTCTCTCTGCTCATTTTCTCTGTTCACATCTGGGCATCTCTGCGTCTGTGCCTCCCCATGGTGATGCCTCCATTTTCTACTCCTCTTTGCGTCTCTTCCTGAATTTCTTAGGCTGGGAGGCAATTCTGGCTTTCCTGATGTCACTTGGAGAACCTCTTGCCTCTTCCCCTTTTGCATCATTCCCCTCTCCAGCTGCCACTGCGCCGTGGCCCCATCCTGCCCGGAAACAGGCATCCTGGACCCAGCAGGAATGCGGGCTTTCCACAAGCTTCCATCTGAAGGCAGCCTGAGAACCCCCCAAAAAACGGAGTCCCCCAGAGCGGGGCCTGCAGCAGAAAGGTGGATTCCAGGAGGTGGCCACCCAGTGGGAGGGTCACAGTGGACAAAGGGAAAAGGACAGAGACAGAGAGAAACACACAGAGGCCCCACAGGAGGACAAGAGAGAAAGACAGAGGGAGGGACCCAGAGCAGATCATTAAAGTGACAGCTACACCCCACACGACCCACAGTCACACACATAGTCCAGGGCAGGACAAGAAGGTGGAGGCAGAGGGAAGAAAGGAAGAAATTCCGGGAGGCAAGACATATGCACTCAGCAGTAGACCAAGAGAGAGACAGAAAGCCCAACAGAGGAGACCGAAATGGCAACACACAGCCGCACACTCTTTCAGCCCATGGGGCTCCTGCCGCCCCCAGCCCTGGGCTCCGGGGTTGGGATGAGGAGCGGGGCTGGCGGGGAGGAAGAGGGCACAGCCCCACCACAACGACAGTCTGTGGTCCCACAGGCACTTTTATCTTTTCCTCATAGTCCCCACGCAGCCCCCTCAAGCCTAGCCACGGGATGTGCCCTCAGATACACACACACACACACACACACACACACACACACACACACACACGCCCTGCCTATGCTTACAGGCTTTGTTTAGACTTCCTAGAGACCATGACCCCTCCTCTAAGGGGTCCCTTGTGGTTCAGTGGCTGCAACCTCCACCATCCTCTCCTTTGCCTCAGACGCCCACATGGGGGGAGCTGTGCCTGCCTGCCTTCTTCTATCCCCCGAAAGACACAGAGAAAGCTCAGCCTTGTAGCCTTACAAACCCAGTACTCACCTACCCTCTCCCAGCCCACCCGGTATCTGCTCCCCTACCCTCATCACACTTAGTCATTCAACAAACATTTATTGATTGTCTCAAATGTGCCAGGCCCTTGGCCTACCCACCTTCCCCCAGTGCCACCTCCCCAGGGGCATGGCCTAAGGCTCTGCAAGGCTTCTGTCTGGAACCAGTTAGAGGGGGGTGTTTTTATTTGGAGACAGAGCTCTTCTATAGTAAGTGCTCCAAACTGAAAGCTGGAAATCATCTCCTGAGTGTCTCACTCTGTCCTCTGGGAGCTCTTTCCTCTGAGGGAAGAGGGCGGCCATTTTATATGAGGCCACAGAATCTAACGCAGCACAAGAAATTACTCATCAAAAGGTCAGGCATCGCTGATCTCCCCCATCAGGTTCTGCTCTCAGCTTGAACCCCTGAAAATTTGCTCCACAAGGATAGGATTCAGGAAGAACGATTCTACCCAGAATGAGATCCTTGAATTACTGAGAATGGGGCCTTTTATATTTTGATGGATCAGATTATACCCCAGGAGCCCTCTCTCCCAGAAGTAGTCTATGAAGGAAAGGCAGAGGAAACCTGGAATAGAGCAGGGCTTCTAGACACAGAGGTGTGAGGAGAGCAGACAGGGCTGAGGGGGTGGAGGTGGGAGGCTGGAAATCTACAGGGCATCCCCTTGTGGGAAACATGGCGTCCTGCTTCTCCCCAAGCCACCCCAAGCCCAGGGAGACAAGTCCTTTCCTAGTCCCCCCCTGGCCTCCTTTCCCAGAGCAGGCCAACACATCTAAAACCAACTTCTCTTAGAAATAATTTCTCTAATGACATATTTGTCTAAAAATATGTATCTGTCACTTTTACAACATTCATACGTAGGCACTCAATTTCAACTCTTTTTGAGAATTTTGGCTTTTTCATCTCATTAATCATTTTAAAGCTAATTAAAGTGGAAGGGTCTTTCCACAAATTGTTTAAAAATCCTTTTAAAATGCACAAGTATAGACAATTTTTAAACACGCATAAATGGAAAAGAGAGTTAAAAGAGGATTGATTCATCGATCAAGTGGCTTGTGAAGTGCTGCAGGCATGATTTTTGGAGTGGATTTTTGGTGATTGTGTCATCAGGCAAATTGATTTGGGGACAATTGCCTCTAGACTAGATCCCATTTCTTTCTTTTCATCTTGCTTTTACCCTGTCCTTTTCATTTCTTTTTTATAGGCTTCCTTCCTCCTTAATATTTATGTATTCTTTTTATTTCTTTCCCATGCCTTCTTCCCTCTTTTTCTCCTCTTTTCCCCTTGTTAAAAAAAATAAAGACGCTGCTTGCACTGGGCATTGGTGGGAGGACCCCTTTCCCAGAAAGAATTTTCCAGAAGACAAAGACAAATGACCTCAGGGGCCTTCCAGGAAACTGGAAGGCACCCCTACAAAATTGCAGTTAAACAACACTTCGTAATAAGCCAGTCTGGGTCCAGAAAAGATAGCTTCTCAAAGTGGAGCATACTATACTAATTGATGTTTATCTCTTCTCCACTTTGCAAGGCCCCCCTATGTAATAAAGAATTTTAATATCAGCCAGTCATCATAACCCCCGACTTGGAAATTTGCTAAATGCCTTTATAACTAGCTGTGACCACATGGTCATGGAGACTCTCTCCATCCTCCTAGGTCTGAGATCTCCCCTCTCCAGCATTTTTTCCTTCAACAAAATTGCAGCTTTGATCACGCTGGTGACTGTTTCTTTTGACACCCTCTCCCAGTCTTCGTCTCCTCCATGGCCTATGACAAGTTGCTTTTCCCTGCCTTATGTTCCCAACACCTTCTCTGACCTTGCAAAAGCCACTGTGCCCTGCTGAGCAGCTCCTGCTCTGGGCACTGAGGCGTACCCAGTGGGGATTCAGGGACGAGCCTGGCACAGTCCCTGTCCTCTTGAAGTTCACAGTTCCAGTGGGAGATGATGGCAGTATGACCAGATGTGTGAGAAGTCAGAGGGCAGCCAGAGCTACAGGCAGAGAACTGGGAGTCCAGCACATTCCAGGGCATCTGCCACCACGTTCTCCTCCCCTTCCCATCCCCAGCGAAAGAAAAGTCTGTCCATCTTACCTCTGGGCCTGCGTCTTTTGTCCCTCTGCTTCTCGCACAGGTGTGTCTGTGTGAGGGCTTGGAACTCTGCCACCCAGAGCCCAGTGGGAAGAGGGCTTTGCTCCTTCTGCAGAGATGTGCTTAAATGACGAGAAACAGGAAGCCTGGCTCCTCCACACCCCGGGCCTGGGCCGGCCCCCAACGTCACCATCTGGGGCTGGGGTCCCCACCCCCTGGTTCTCGGGGAAGATGTCAAAGTGAAAATGCCAAAGTCAAGGGAAAAAGTTAAACACAGCCAGGCTCGAGCCCAGAGGGTGGCGAGAAAAAGATCTTAGCAGTGTTATCGCCATCTGGCCTGGGCTTCGGGGGGAAAGCAGTGGGAGGCAGGCGGGGGGTGTCTGAGAGCAGCTGTGGAGAACCCCCAAGACAGCTCCCTGCTCCAGGGTCCTGAAGGTATTTGTCCAGTGGGTACCTCCGGGCCTATCTGCCCCAGAGGCATTTATAGATGGCCCAGCATGGCAGGAAGGGTGAGGGCTGGGAGGAGGACAGATGCTCAGAGTGGCATGGATCATACTTTGCTTCTTCGAGCCTCAGACTCTGGCCGCCCCTCAGATGTTTCTATCTAGCCCAGATCTCTCAAGAGCTCCAGGGATGATATACACTACCTCCTGGTCATCTCCACTTAGGTGTTCCGCAGACAAAGCAAACCTGGTTTGCTAATGCTGCCCTTTTGCAAAACACCAGAAATGGATTGGCTTTTATAAAGGGGGCTTATTTGGTTACAAATTTACAGTCTTAAGGCCATAAAGTATCCAAGGTAAGGCATCAACAAAGAGTACCTTCACTGGAGAAAGGGCATTGACATCCGGAAAACCTCTGTTAGCTGGGAAGGCACGTGGCTGGTGTCCACTTGCTCCCAGGTTGCATTTCAAAACGGCGTTCTCCAAAATGTTGCTCTTGGAGTGTTTTGTCCTCTCTTATCTGCAGCTGCTCTTCAAAATGTCCTTCTCAGCTGCTCATGGGGCATTTGTCCTCCTTAGCTTCTCTGGAGCAAGAGTCTGCTTTCAGCAGCCGTCTTGAAACTGTCTCTCATCTATAGCAAGCATCTGAGCCTGTGTGGCTCCTTTTAAAGTACTCAGTGATTCAATTAAGACCCACCATGAACAGGTGGGGCAACACCTCCATGGAAAGTATCCAATCAAACATTTCACTCACAGTTGATTGAATCACATCTCCATAGAAACACTCAATCAAAGAATTCCAATTTAATTAACACTAATACATCTGCCCCCACAAGATTGCATCAAAGATAATGGCATTTGGGGGGACATAAAACATTCAGACTGGCACATTCTGCATACCACCACCCTCCAAACCCACTTCCCTTCAAGTTTCCCACTCAGGGCTTCACCATCAAGTTGCTCAAGCCAAATAAACTGGGTGTAATCCTTGACTCCTTCTTCACCCAACCCTTCCCATGTATTTATTTACCCATTCCTATGGACAATACCTTCCAAATAGCTCTGAAATCTATCCAGGTCACTCCATCCCACTGCCACTGCTCCAATGCAAGGCGCCATCAACATCCTGTGCTAGGACTACAGCTGCTGTCTCCTCGCTGGTCCCCGCCTCCTCCACTCTGCCTTCCTCTGGGCCATACACTGCACAGCAACCTGAGAGAGTATTTAAAGATGCAAATATGATCACGCCATTCCTCTGCTAAAACTCTTCAAAACTGAAACATTGCTGACCAGAGTGTAGATTGATACAGCCTCTACGTCAACCAATATGTATCAAAATTTAAAACACACAGACCTATTGACTCCAGCATTTCCACTTCCAGCAATTTACATCACCGACGTACTTTCCTATGTGGGAAATGACATATGAACAAGTTTTTTCATGGCAGCACTGTTGGTGATAGCAAACAATTAGAAACAACCTAAATCAACAGGTAACTGGTTAAAGAAATAATGGTGGATCCATAGCATAGAATATTACATAGTCATTTTTTAAAATGGAGGAACTCTAAGTACGGGTGTGGAACAACCTTCAAGAGATTGTCAAGTGGAAAATGTAAGTGCTACATTGTTCCCATTTGTGTTTAAGAAAAAAAGAGAAAGGAAAAAGGAAAAAGAAAAAGAAAGTAGTATATGCATACCTGCTTGTGTATAGTAGACCACCTCTGGAAGGATACATAAATGTGGAATAAGGAATTTGACTTCCAAAAAGGGCTCTGGCCTTTGTCCAGGATCCTGGAAGCTAACCTCTAAATCCTTGTCATTTCTTGAATGATAGGAGAGTCTTTTTACCTGCCCCCACCACCACCATACCTGAGAGTTTATGCTAATGAGATGATTCAGGACAGAGCCAGCCCCACAGGCAGTCTTAGGGTGGCGTGTCAGGCTAGAAAGACCAACCCTGTGAGTAGAGGCTTGGGGCTTTGAACCATGTACTATCAGCCCAACCTCTGGTGAGGCTGGGCATGGCTGGAGCTTGAGTTCCACCACTTGGGCAATAATTCAATCAATCATGCTTACATAAGAAAACCCCAATAAAAACTCTGCACACCAAAGCTCAAGTGACCTTCCTGATTGGTAAAACACATCAGTGTGCCTGGAGGGTGATGCGTCCTGATTCCGCTGGGGAAGGATAGGGAAGCTTTGAGTTTGAGACCCTCCCAGACCTTGCCCTATGCATCTCTTCTTTTGGCTCCTTCTTGTTTCTATCCTTTTTGCTATATTAAAAGTGTAATTGTAAGTCTAGTAGATTCCTAGGTTCTATGAGTCATTCTAGTGATTTATTGAACCTGAGGAGGTAGTGGGAACCCCCAAATTTGTAGTTAATTGGGTCAGAGGTGCAGATGGTCCAGGAACCCCAGAACTTGTTGCTAGTGTCTGAGGTGAGGGCAGTCTTGTGGGGACTGTGTCCTTAACCTGTGAACTTGGCCTAACTCCAGGTAGAGTCTGAACTGCATTGTAAAAAAGGAACTGTTGAGATATGTTTCCACAATAAATTAAAAAAAAAAAAAGAGTGACTGAAGAGACAATGACTATTAAGTTGTCATTAGGTCCAGGACAGGAACTAACAATGGAGGAGAAAAAAACCCAAGAAGACATTATTGGAACATATGGAAAAATATACACTGTAAGCGTTATATCAGTGCTAAGTTTCTGAAACTTGATAATTGCACTTAAGGTGGGTTACATAAGTGAATATCCTTGTTCTTCAGAAATATGCATGCAGGTATTAAGTGTTCAATGAGCATGATGTGTAAAACTTCCTCTCAAATGTTTACAAAATAGATAGATAGTAGATAGGTAGAAAGATGGATAGATAGATAGATAGATAAATAGAATGATACCAAGTGTGGCAAAATGTTAAAAGTTGGCAGATCTATCTAGGTGTGTGTGTGGGGAGTATGTTGGAGTTCTCTATATGGCTTTTGAATTATTTGTGTGACTATTCTGTAAGTGTGAAACTATTTCAAAATAAAATAAAAAAGAAAGAAAGAAAGAGAAAAAGAAAGAAAATGGTAAGAGTGGTGGCCTCGGAAGAAGGGAACTGCAGACTGGGGAAGAAGGGTGGGAAGTATAACCTACTGTATCTTTAAATTTTGGTGCCATGTGCATGTATTACCAAATCAATAATCTAGGTAACAATGAATAAATGAAATCTTCAATGGTCTCCCATTTCTTTAGGATTAGGACCTAAACCCTTAACCTGGCCAAAGGGTCCTAGGTGACATGGCTCCTCTATCCCTCACCAGTGGATCCTGTGTCAGTCACCCTCAAACTCCCTCACCAGGCTCCGGCCGCTCTGGGCTTTCAGTCCCTTGAAGGTCCTGAGCCCCGTCCCCCAGGGTCTATGTCCTCTGCCTGGAAAGCTCTTTCCTTCCCCTATTCCCTACCCTGTTATCTAGAGCAATGGTTTTCAAACCTTGTTCTCTGGACCCTCTACACTTACAAAAATTATTGAGGACCCCATCCCCCCAAGAGATGTTTTTGTTTTTGTTTTTGTTAAAATGGGAAAACTGTTTAGATTTTAAAATAATAATAAACATATTACAAGTTAACATGTATAAACATTTTTGTGAAAAATAACTATATTTACAAAACAAAGACATTTAGTAAGAAGCATGGCATCTTATATTTTTGTAACTCTAATATCTGACTTAATAAAAGAAAGCTGGATTCTCATGTCTGCTTCTGCATTCAATCTGTTGAAAAATATTTTTTGGGGGAAAGTATACGAAGAAAATCTGATCTCACTCAGATAGGTGGTTGGAAAAGAAAGAAAAAAACATCTTAATAGGCTTCTCAGATCCTTGTGGATACTCTTTAATAGTATGCTAAAATTAGACAAATGGTATTTTCTTAAAGGTTAGTTGCAATGTAGAATCTGGAACTGTGTCAACTAACTTTTGTGCTCCTGTTCTAGTTTGCTAATGCTTCGGGAATGCAAAACACCAGAGATGGATTGGCTTTTATAAAAGGGGGTTTATTTGGCTACACAATTACAGTCTTAAGGCCATAAAGTGTCCAAAGTAACACATCAACAATCGGGTACCTTCACTGGAGGATGGCCAATGGTCTCTGGAAAACCTCTGTTAGCTGGAAAGGCACATGGCTGGTGTATGCTCCAAAGTTCTGGTTTCAAAATGACTTTCTCCCAGGATGTTTCTCTCTAGCAAGCTTGCTCCTCTTCAGAACGTCACTCACAGCTGCACTGAGTTCCTTCTCCTTGAGTCAGCTCATTTATATGGCTCCACTGATCAAGGCCCACCATGGGGCCATGCCTCCATGGGAATATCTCATCAGAGTCATCACCCACAGCTGGGTGGGGCACAGTCCAAGCAAATCTAATCAGCACCAAAATGTCTGCCCCACAAGACTGCATCAAAGATAATGGCGTCTGGTGGGACATAATACATTCAAACTGGCACAGCTCCATTATGTTAAAATCTGCTGATCTATCATGCACTTTGAATAGATCTTGTACCCTTACGTGATTTTGTAGCATCATGCATTGGTCATTTGGAAAATATTTGTTCCAAATGATACACTTCATTATAATACAGTATTAAAAAAACCACACACACACACACATTAGTTTATATTTCCACCGATTTTCATCAGAAAAGTTTTAAAGTATTGGGAAGTAATCCCTCGGGTAACATTTACAAGTTTTCCAAAATTCTCCTTTTTGCTTGGACATGCAAATTTTGCCATTGGCACCAAATACTGTCAGTTGTTTTCCTTCAAGCTACAATCTCATTCCATTAATTTTCAAGAAAACATCTGCCAAATACCCAAGTTTAAATAACCATAGTTT
>PVKY010008967.1:0-13657 GCA_004027775.1 Bradypus variegatus
GGGGGGGTCACCGCTCAGCACGAGGGCGCAGACCGCTGTGGGGGGGAGTCACCGCTCAGCACGAGGGTGCAGACTGCTGGTTCAAATCCCAGCTCAGGGCAGAGACAGGACATCTGTCTGCTAACCCAGAGCGCCCTATGGCACAGTGGGCTCCCATGGAGAACTCAGCCGTGTTTTTCAGTGACTGTGTGATCCCTCATCGCAATAATCAAAATGAACAACACAAGAATTCTCCTAATCAACATTTTCAACTTGTCCTGGGAACTCCCAGATTGGACGTTAAGAAACCACAGATCACTCTCTCCACCACCGATAACTTTCTCCCTTCCCCGGGAAGAAACACCAGAATACATGAAAAAAAGAAAACTGAAATAAAAACCTGGCACACAGATCAACACGACCCACACAGAGAAGTGACTACTATACAAACCTTCTCGCAGAGCGTTCCGCATGGTGGCAGCTGGGGATGTCACTACACCAAAGGACAATCCATCTGCCCAAATGCAAAATACTTACTATTTTCTCTGGACAAAGCACAGTGAGTCTGGGGCACTGAAAAGAGCTGGGCTCTGGAGCCAAGAGGTCCCCGCTGCCTATCTGTCCTCGCCAGTCCCTGGGCTGTGACAAGCAGAGGACAGCCCTCCCAGGCTGGGGAGCAGCCCCCAGACACGCGTTCTGCCTCTCCCTCGTGCTCCTGCAGACGCTCGATGGTTTACCCTTATTTTCCACCTCGTTCTTATTGCTACCAAGCAGTTACCCTAAAATAATTTTTTCGTACAAGCTGAGTTGCGGCTTTGAGATGGACCTGCGTGACTGAGCGCCTGGAATCAAGAGCGCATGCTTCATGCCGGGAATTCGCCACCAGCACGCAGCACGTGGCCCTCAGGTGGGCCTGCAGAGCAGAGCAGAGCAGACCGTGGCCTCGGGCACACCCAGGGCAGGGCCGGGTCTCTGCTCCTGAGGCTGAGTCTGGAAGCACAAGGCAGAGAGACTTTCCACCCAGGGCTTTGTTGTGTTGAACATGGCTCTCTCTCTGCCTTACATCAAGGAGAGGTCAGTGGAAAATGCTGGCAGAGCTGGTCGGAACACGTGGAACATTAAATAATAGTCATTTTTGCACAATTGGCTAAGTTTAATTTAACTGTAGACAGAAAAATAGTTCATCAATTTCTCTGTTTATTGGCCTGAATCCGACTGGGTCCCCCCCCCGGTACTTACAGGCCATCTCAGGAAGGCATATGGCCCCTTTGGTGGCGAGCCTTGGATGTTTACAGAAGCAGTGGCACCCCTGCCAGGGGCTGGCACCCACCTACACCCAGGGACAAGCCTTGCTCCTTGTCTGGAAAGGAAAGATCACCATCTTTGTTGAGGACAGACAGGAGCTTCCTGTGCCCTCTAAACAGCCGTGGACCTTCCCTACCCTTTTCCCCTAATGGTCACGTCCAACTCAGCAAGTGTCAGTGTTCCAAGCAGCCAACCACAACACAATCCTCCTTCCCGGCTTGTCTCCACTCTCCCTCTCCTTCTTCTCTTTGCACAATGGGAAATTCCTGACGACTCCTGCTCAGGTCCCCATCTGTCCACACACTGGGATGAAAACACAGCAGCAGAGCAGAGCAGGTCGGAGCACCCAGGCACGGTGGGAGGCACTGACGGTTGTCGCGGAGAACCAACGGCACGACGCTGACACTCGTGTGAAGTGAACTCTACTTACTTCCCAAAGGAGTTAAGAGAAAAAAAGCAGCATTTCCATTTTCTCGAGTTAAAAAGACCTGGCAGATCGTTCACCGTGATGAAGAAGTGCTTCCCTTTCCACTCATGCATTACCAAGGAAAACAATTCTAACAGACAGGCAATTCCAGAGCAGAAAAGCCCCGGAACCTGCTGTCACGAAGCAATCCCGCTGGGGTGCAGCTGTCACCCGTGCCTTGAGCAGCATTTCCCACAGAGGAGCCTTCGTGTGTCAGCGCCTGAGGTGCGCCGGAGCCCTGCCTGCCCCTCCTGCCCTGCAGCCTCTGAGGACACGGCACCAGCAGCCTCCGTGGCAGTGGCTCACACCCCTGCGCTGCGCACACCCATTTCCTCTGGGGAGGGAGAGGTGGGCTCTGCTGGAGCCTCTGACCAGGTGTAATGCAGGTGAACGGACTTGGAGTCGTGGCCCGTGGCCCGGAGTGCACTGGTTTGAGCACACTCACCAAACCCTGTCCGCCCATTCGTTCAGGTCTCGGCCCACCCACACACCTGGGCGGTCCACTGCCACGAGAAAGGCCACGTCACCCGCTCGCCACACTAAGACTCACTGAGCCCACTTTGCGCCCGGCAGCACCTGCCCCAAGTGCACGCTACACCCAGCCAGGAAGCAGCCCGGCTGGAGGCAGCAGTGCTGCGGGCAGACAGGAGAGCAGGGCGAGCCAGAACGCTGAGCAGGTGAAGCGGAGAGGCCTCGTCACGAGGAGCCCAGCGTGCGAAGAGCCGGAGGCCGCTGGGCGGCTGGAACCAGTCAGGGAATTCCAAACGCAGCCCGGCCAGGGAAACGATTTGCCAAACACATATCCCACAAAGGATCTGCATCCAGAATATACAAAGACTTCTCAAAACTCAATAATTAGAACCCACGCAGCCTGAGACAACACGGGTGAAAAGCTGTTCAGAGAAGCACACGAACCAGCACACCGAAAGACACCCACCCGTCTCCAGGGAAAGGCAAACAAAACCACGCCGGGACGCCCTCCCCACCCCCACCCCTACAGCACCGGGCACGGGCCGGGACGTGGGGTACCTGGGCCCCACACGCTGTCGCGGGGAGGCCAGGCAGGACGGGCACCCGGAAAAGCCCGGTGGTTTCTCAGAACGCTGGACACACGCTCACCGCGTGACCTACCAATCCCACTCCTGAGTACCTACCCAAGAGTGACACCTTCATTCACGCAAAGACCTGCACGCACACGTTCATACGGGCTTTATTCCTGATCACCAAAAACCGGACACGACCCGGACATCCTCCGACTGCAGTGGACAGACCACCTGGGGTCCCGCGGCTGCGACTTGACAGAAAGGACCAAACGCTGATACACAAGCAGCCTGGATGGGCGAGAGGGGCCAGGCTCGGGGCGCTGCTGCACGACTCCCGCAGACGATCCTCCAGGAAAGGCAGGAAGAGAAGGGCCAGGCCGAGGGGCCAGGGGCTGACTGCCAAGGGGCACTGGGGGCTTGGAAACACTCGGTATCTGGACTGCAAGGGCCACGTACTGTGTGTGTGTCAAACCCAAAGACCAGCAGCCGCTGGTGTGTTTGCTGACGTGAACTGCCTTGTGCGCATGTGGGGGCGGTGGGGCCTGGGAGCTGCCGGGACACGGATCACGCCGGCAGCAGCCGGCCGAGGAGGAGGGTCTAAAGAGACTGACGTGATCTGAAATCTGAAATATTGTTAAAAAAAAAAATCTGAAAGAATACATTTAAAATTCTCATCTACAAATGGAAGAATAGAAAAGTAATTTGGGGGGAACATGCCGAAAACCCAACGAACTCGAGTGCTCATGCCACCACCTTCGGCTGCGTCCAGCGTGGATTTATCCTGTGGCAGCTGAAGAAGCCCAAGCGCGAGCACGTTCTCCACACCTCGGAACACACAGCCGACCGGCTGCTTCTAGAATTACTCTTTAGACACAGCCCGGTCTCTAAGCATTTGTAAGCCCAGCAGCCGCGGGAGGCCTGACATTTCCCCGACTGGGGGGCCGAGGTGAAGCCCCTTCCCCGGGGTCTATGTGAGTGAGGGCGGCACCTGTGCGCCCTGCTTGGCTCCCCCGGCCCCGGGCCCTTCTTCGCGCCCTGAGGTGCAGTCTGGTAAGGACGGCTTGACACTAACGTCTGCTCCGACAGGGACAAAGGAGCTCACGCACAGGCAAGCACAGCCCGTGGTGCTCGGTGCACACGTGAGGCTTTAGGGGCAGCGTCAGGGCAAACGGAGCACGTGGAGCCCATTGGGCAGGTCCGAGGACAGTGCCACCTACTCAGCAACTGGAACCAAGCCAACGCGGTCATAAGCAGCCAGAACCCGCGGCCCAGGGTGCAAGTCCAACTGTGCAAACAGTACTGCGAGGCAGCCGAATAAAGCAAGAGACAAAAAAGACTAAGCTTCAGAATTCCACTTCCTTTACAGGTAAAGAAAGCATATTTTACAGTAAAAGCATTCTTCATGTCTAATTTCTACATTTTTAAAAAGATTACACATTCTCCTCAAATTTACTTTATTAAATCAGAAAAGAAGTTGCCAGTAAACTAGCTTTATAGCCCCTTTTTAAGATGTCTAGTTCAACCCTAACCCTAACCCTACCCCCTTGTGCCAGCTTTACAGTGTGGGAAGCAAAGCTGCGTGACAAGACAGCGAAGCCCCCAAAATGCCATCTGACCCACAGATTTAGGGGGAACACCCTGGTTGGCCTCAGGTTTAACATTAGACCAAATACAAGACACAAGACACTGTTTCAGTGCAGCATTTCACAGTGGACGCCACCCTCCTGGGCAGGCATTTGAGCTCTAAGACCTCCCCACCTCTCCAGCCAGGTGGACAGAGGCGATCAGCAAAACCACCAGACGGTCAATCTCACACGCTCCATGTCTGTTTGATTTGGGTTGCATTTTACAAGCTTTTTGTCCTTGTCAGCGTATATCTCACTACTACTTAAAGAAAATGCCCTGCAGATAAAGCGAGGTGATCGAGAACACCTGAAGATACTTCATCCCGAGTCAAGTGCCTTCCAAAACAAACAAAACCGAGGGTGGGCGCGAAGCTGAGGAAGCAGACTTGGCAGCCTGCTGTGGGCTCAGCCCCGGGCAGGGAGAGGCTTCCCAGCCAAGTCGGTTCTGATGAACCACGGTTCCAAGGACCAACACAAGCCGGCAAAGACACGCCAGCCCCTGACCCGGCCGGGAGCTGGTCTGGGGAGGGGCAGGGCCAGTCCCAGGGAAATGGCGTCATACCCCTCGCCTGCACTTGGCTGCAAAGCCCCATCTCAGAGAAGGGGACAAAACTAGCTTTTCAGTGAGTGACAAAGCACCCCCGTCCCATCTGTTTCTAAAACTTCCGCCAGCGTCGCCTGCAGCAGCTGTGCAGCCTCCTCACAACACACACATGCAGCTCGGAAATCGGGGGGCTTCCAGGGGAGCAGGGAGAGCGTCTTCCAGCCACATGTCTAGAACACTTTCAGAAGCCCACCAGCCAACACCCCGAAACAGAGCTGGCCCAGGGCAGCATGCTGGGGGCCTCCCCTGCCCAGGACGTGGTGCGCCGCAGCTCTGGCCCCCCACTCTGCAACCTCTGCAGGGCTGCCCCCTCGGAGGCACAGGGACTCCGTGCGAGACCCTGTGCTGCCACTCGACAGCTGCTCTTGCTCCCGGAAGGCTGCCGCCGGGGCCCTGGCGGCCCGCTCAGGAGACTCACCTTGCTGAGGGTAGTGGGGCGGAGGGGGGGAGGCGAAGTCCAGCTTGTCCTTCAGCTCCTCCGCGTTCTCCTCCTGCCACTGCAGGCCGACCTTCTCCCAGAGGCTGGCAGCCAGCTCCCTGCAGCACAGGGCAGAGGCAGTGAGTGAGGGCCCGCCCAGGCAGGGGAGCGGCCCCTGCAAGCACGGCCAGGGTTCTTCTGGGCTTAGGGGACACCTGAGCCAGGGTGGGGTTCTGGGTGAGGGAGGGGAGGCTACCCCCACCCCTGAAAGAATGTGCCAGAAAACTGTCTGGCTTTTGCTCTCTCTTCTGACAGTACTGAAGGAGATTCCTTGATTTGTATCCATGGGCCCAATGCAACACAAAAGAGACGCAACGTTATATCTTAAAAAACCAGAGACCGAACGATTGTGCACAGAATGAGGGGGGCAGGTGGGTTTCCATGTAGGATCCTGAAGCTGAAGAGATGACCGCTGCTGTAAACCACGCTTCAGGAAAAGCAAGTCCTTGGCAGAGCAGACGGGAAGGCCTCCCACCCAAGGCCCAGAGTGCCCAGGACAGAAGGCCCGACGGTCTCGCTCTGAGCCACTTACGCGGTTTCAGGGATCTCGTCATCGAGGCTGCTCAGCAACAGAGGGATCAGCTTGTGGAAGAAGGAGTAACGGTCCCGCAGGTCCAACAGCCAGCCGCCCACCACACAGGTCACTGCCCGCCGTACCTGGCATGGGGAAATAACAAGGTCTGTGCCGGGTACGGGACACGGAGGCTGGGCGGCCAACCTTGCAGGTAAAGGCATGCTCAGCCCAAGGCCCCGGGCAGGCCCAGGGTGTGTGTGGCATCTGTGCCACTCAGCATGTGGCCATTCGCAGAGAGCACAGGTCCCCAACTCGGGCTCAGCCCTCACAGTCCAGAGCAGGCCCCCTGGCAGAATAGCAGCTGCTCTGCCACGACCAGCCATTGGTGAGCTCCCAGAAATGTCACCTTGAGAGGCACCGCCCAGTCTCGCAGCTGGCTGGCTGGAAAGCGACGTGTATGTCTCTACTGCCTCACCTCTGCCACAGGGGAAGTAGCGAGCTCCCCCAGAGCAGAGCTGGAGATGGGGGTTTATGTGAAGTGGGGCAAGGCCAAGTAAAGAAGTGGCTCAGGCTGCAGTCCGGCCTCAGCCTGACCCCAGAGCAGCTCTTCAGGGTGGGTTCTGCTGGCTGGGGGTAGCTGGCAACCACCACCCAGCAGCTGGAGGTGGAGGCACTGCACAGGGAAAGGGGGCCAGTCTGGGAGCTGACCACCCCACGCCACATGCCTCCACTTAAGTGGGGGCGGCTCTGCCGGCTGCTCGGGACCAGGCAGAGGCCGGCTCTGTCTGAACCTGGCTCTCCATCTGCGAACAAGAGAAGGCCAGAGAACATCCGTCACTGGCTCCTGGGCCCAGAGCTGGGCACACAGTAAGTGCTGAACGGATGTTAACCCTCGCCGGTCCACTCAGCCACGTGCCAGTGTCACAGACTCCAAAGAAGAAAGAAATCACTGCAGGTGCTGGGCGAAGGGCACATCAGAACTCGGTACTGCTTCTGCAGCTGTCTGGGAGTCAAACCATCTCAGCATTAAAAGTTATAATGTAAAAACAACCAGGGTGGTTACTGACTGACATGAAAATGTTTTTAATACCCGAAAATATAAAGACCTGAGACGTGAGATGCTCTCCCAACTACTGGAAAATGTAAACGATCAGAAAGTCAGGTACCCAGAAATCCGCCACTGGCTCCCACCGACTAAACCCCTGCCCGCGTGAGCCTCCAGAACAGTCTTTGGGTGCCCTTTTATGCACAAAGCTGGGAAGCCCCTGCGACCGCTGAAGGAGAATATCGCTCCTGGAGTTGAGCAAGGCTAAAGGCATTGCGTGAGGTCAGCTTCTGACAAAACCACGCCGGGCGGGAGGCAGGAGGCAAGGCCCCGGCCCCTGTGACATGGTGTGACCCTGCTGCGACAGGCCCAGCTGCTCTCCTCATCCCCCGGCAGCCCACGTGGGCTCTGGGCCCCACTTTGCACAAAGGGGGCACCACACTGCCCACCTGCTCCCCAGGCCTCTCCCACACTGCCCTCTCTTCCTTCTGCCTCCAGTTAGCAGCACAAGAAATTTGCAAATTCTAGTCAGACTAAGGCAAGTTATCTCATTTCCTTTAGTTATGAGAAAAACAGCTCTGGACATTGGGTTGCCACACAAGGTTTGACCAAGCAGGAAATATTTTAATTAAAACCAAACACAATGAACTAGGTGAGAATTATTTACGTGTGAGTTCAGAAGTGGACCACAGCCGCTGGGCCCCAGAATCAACACAATCCCTTAACCCAAACAGCCACGTAAAGCCAGTGGGGAAAAACTAAATTTAAAACAGCATATGAACCTGGAAAATAATACTCCACTCTCCTTTACCTAAGAAGTTTTCAGTTTAATTTTTTTTTTTTAAATCAAGCAAAGTTAAGATGTTCAATTCTCACAGTTAGGCTGTTTGTTTTTATGTCCTGACTCTTGACAGACACCAGCAACGTAGCAACTGATTAATGCCCTTTATTCTAAGAGAAATCAAAAGCAGCTACTAACCACACTCTTGAGGAGAGCAAATCATCTTTTTGAGTCCAGCTACTAGTATGCGGCTGGCTCACAGCTTTTCCCTGCAAACGCACTCGGCTCACCCAGCCAACAAAGCCTTGGAATCCCCAGCATCTTACATCATTGAAGTAAGGACCCCCCTAAAATGAAAACAAATTTTAAAAAAGCATCCAAAAATAACCTGAAACATAGCAGATTTTGTTGGAAATAGCTTTACTAGTACTCAGATTCAGTTAAGGAAGAATTGGCCAAAGGGGCTTCATCAGGATCTGTGATATTTTGTTTTTGTTGTTCCTTTTCCTTCAGTTTGGAGTTAAGTAAGAGAAAGAGGAAAGAAGGTGAGAACATTTGGGGGCGCGGAGGAGGGAATGAGGAGGGGAGGAAGAGGAGAGGGCAGTGACGGGAGGCCGGGAACGAGCAGAACTGGGCCCTCGTGCAGGACCCCTCCAGCACTCCGGATGCCCTTGCCAGGCGCGTATAAACCTCACAACTGCTCGAGAGAAAGTCAGTGGCTGCGGCACAGGGCACCCTTCCCCGTCTCTGTGACCTTCGGACAGAACCTATGGCGTCCAATGCCCATTCGCGTTGCCACACCCGGCTTCTGACCCGAGCACTGGTCAGCCGAGGAGGGGGCCCCAGCCCTCACCCAGGGCTCTCCCCCGGTTTGCAGGTGCAGGCAGGTGTGAGGCCCACCCCCTCTTCCACTGCTGATACCACGAAGGCTCAGCTCTGGGACCCCCGCAGGGGCCTGACCCCGGGAGGCCTGGAAGGGCTCGAGGGCTGCGATCAACACTCCCCTGGGCTGGCTGCAGGACGGGGAGTTCCTACCAGGTGGGGCTGACCCCAGAGACCCCTGAGGCAATAGGACATGGGTGGGCACAAGCGTATTTGTGGGTGAGGGGAAGCCCCAGTGCAGCAGTACGGGCTGTGGCTTTCCAGCCTGCGATGTGCCAGTCTGGCCAGAGGATGGGATTGGGGTGGGGGGCCACCTACAGCGACATCACCCCTGGGTGTGGACGGAGGCAGGGACAGGACTTGCAGAGGCCCCCGGGGCAGTGTCCAAGGAGTGCAAAGGGCCCAAAGACTTGGCCCCGCCCTCCTAGCGCGCCGCCCTGCCCTGGGCCTCCCAACGCCCTAGTGGTACCAGGCCGGAGACTTGGCCACCTCTGCTCACACCCTCTGGAGCCTGCACGGGCCGTGTGAACTGGATCCATAGGAAATCTCAGCCGTGGGGCCACCCTGAGAAGGGAACTACAATTACTGTCCCTAAAGGAGTTACCCGTGCCTTCCCAGCTGTCTCATAAGGTTTAATTGTTCCAAGCCTCCCTCAGCAAGCAGCCGGGAGGCCGCCGAGAGCCAGGCAGGAGTGAGCCGCCACCTAATTAGCCTGCTGGGGGCCGGCAGAGCAGAGGGAGCCCTGGTAGTCGCCAGCCAGGGGTGCAGTGGGTGGTGAGGGCTCACTCCCTGGCTCCGGGCCCAGCCCCTGCCTCTGCTGGCACAGCAGGTGCCTCGGTCCGGCTGCTAAGATGCCGGGGTGTCCAGACACTTGAGACACGCCGTGCGGACCTCGGGGCCACGTCAGCCTGGGCAGCGGGTGTGGGATACGTGCCTTTCCCCCTCCTCAGGCCTGTCCCTTCCTAGTTGCCTGCTGGCTCTTGAGTTTATTTGGGCGCAGGTTTGTGATGACCAGGAACATCCTTCCCAGTGAGTGGAAGGTTAGGTAAGGATGGCGCCTTTTCCACTGAGATCGCTGCTGGGGCTCCACAAGCGCTATACTTTGGAATGACTGTCCCACCAGTAGGCTGGGGTAAAATTCTAGATTGCTGAAGAACTCTGTCTCGGGGCCCGGATTCTGATTCTGCCCTGGAAATGTATCTGTTCTAAGTGCTTTCTGACAATTAACTCACTCACAATTAAGTGCTTTCTGACAATTAACTCACTCCACCGCCCTCCTACAGAGAGGATGTTCTATCTCCACTCACAGACCAGGACAGCTGCCGAGTCGCCCAGCCAGACACACGGCAGAGCCAGAGCCAGAACACAGATGATCCAGTTCCCTGAATTCTTCACTCTGCAGCTACGTGACCCCAGGGGCCCCAGAACACCCACAAAAATAACCCTTTTCCATATCCCCTGTAATTAAGAATATAAATGCATTGAAACAATTCCACTTTTCCCTAATTTCCCAAAGTTGCTGGGTAGGGACACGTTGGTAAATAAGATCAAAGGACGTTTGGGCCACACCCAACACTGGAAATGCCAAGAGCGAGCTGGGAAACCAAAGCATGGTGTGCGCTCCCAGCAGGGAGCACAGAGCCACCCAGGCAGAGAGCACCATTTACCTGAGGAACGTCGTCAAACAGCCGCTGAGCAAAATGAGAAAGCACGTCATCCACGGACTTCCCGTTTCCAAACTGGATCACTGTGCCAGTGGCTTCGATGACAGCCACGCGGACCTTCCAGTGCTGGTGGGAGATGGTCTGCATCAGGGGGCCGATCAGGGATTCCGACTGCATGTGGAAGTGGTCTGTGGAAGGGGCACCAGTTATGAGGGTCTCCCCGGCTGGAAGGGCCACCTGCCCCTGGGCTCCTCTCTTCCAGCAGTGCCCTCGTCCTCGCCCTCTCCCTGTTTAGGGTCCATGCTGTGGCCTGCTGAGCAGAGCTCTATGGCCCCCGCACATGCACCTATACAACTAAGAGGCTTTGGGGGACCAAGAGGTGCATGGGAGCTCGACCCACCTCAGCTGAGAAGCGGAGCTGCATGGGAGCGCCCGAAGCTGCTGACAGCGACTGAGGGCCCCGGGCAGGTGCTGAGCTTCAGGTACAAGTGCCCCCGGCAGCCACACCTGAAGGCGTCCCACTGACTCCTGCAAGTTCTTACAGGAAGTCAGAGTCAGCGCCACCCTGACAGCAGCTGACTTGCTTTGGAGTTCCTGCCTCAGTTTGCCGCAGACTGGGACCCACCTGTAGGAAGCTACTTCAATCCTAGCGTGGGAACTGGTTCATCCCAGATAGCAGGCAGTTACTATCTGGTGTGCCGAAGGCTGTGGTGGGGGGCCGCGAGGAAAGGCCCTTCACCCAGGAGAGGGAGTGGGAGAGAAGGTGTTGTGTGTTGGGGGGGTGTTTCCAGGATGAGACACTCCTTCACTCAACAAAGAATCCGGAAGCCCCTACTGCTGCAGGCACTGCTGAGATGCTGGGGTGCGGCCAGGCATGGGCCTGCCCCTGTGAGCTCACGCTCTTGGAGGGAACCGTGCTGGCAAAGGCTGGAGGCCCCCATGAAAGCAAGCAGCTATCAGGGTGCACGCAGGTAAAGGCAGAGGTAGTTGAGGGTGACAAGAAATTCATTCAACGCTTGCAGTTCCCAGTGGCCATTTCAGCCCAGACTCTCTCCCACGAGCATTCTGACCTATTTGGAATCTCAAACTTAACATGACCAAAATGACTGAAATCTTGATATCATCCTCAACTCCTCTGCCTTCCCTTTTACCCCAAACCTGCTCCCTCAGCCTTATCCAGCTCCCCAGGAAATCTTGTCAGCTCTATCTGTTCCCTTTTCTCCACTTCTATTAGGAAACCCCTCACCAAGCCAACATTTTTTAAAATATGGATTAACGCGGTCTCAACTGCCTTCCCCCACTTCCCTTCTAGCTGCTTCTGTAACCCGTTCTCCCCACAACCGCCAGTGACCTTTAAAAACACAACCCTGAGTCGGTGGCTCCCTTTTCCAAACCCTTCGTCGTATGATGTTGTGACTCTGAGGCCGGCCTGACACCCCCCACTTCTGCCCCTCTTGGCACCTGGCCTCCTCTGGCTCCTCAAACCTGCCAAGTTTACTCATCAAATCTGGCTCCCTCTTGTCCACCGATTTTCAGCTCAAATGTTCCCTCCTAGGGAAGCCTTCCCAGCAGCACTACCGCCCCACAGCTCAGCTCGGGGCAGAGGACTGGCAATGGGGAAGACCACATAAAGCCTTGGGGCCACACCAGGAGCATCTCCGTGGGGAAAGGGCTAATTAGGCAAACGGAATGTCGTGATTAGATTGCAGATTCTTAGGAAGGTAACTCTCACTGCTACCTGGAGAATGGGTTGGAGAAAGGGGAGCAGGAAAGAAGTGGAGCCTCGTTAGGGCGGTAACGCAGGCAAGAGAGAGAGGGGTGGCCTCAAGCAGAGGAAAGGGGAAGAGAGAAGCGGCCGGATTGAAGCCTCAAAGAGGAACCCCTGAACCACTGAACTCAAGTCGCCTAGGGGAAGGGCCTTCGGCAGAACGCGCTCCATCCCAAATTCACAGAAAAGGTTCGCGGGAATGTGCGCTTTAACCACGCACCCCAAGGAGTTTTCACTTCGAAAACCACTGGATGGAGAAAAGCCGGGGCGAGGGGTGGGTGCGCGGTCTGGCCATACAGGCAAACGCGGGGAGCCGGGCGGCGACCCCGACACAGCGCGCGGGCCCCCAGTCTCACCCCCGCCCGGGCGCCCGCGGCTCGGCACGTTACCTGGCGTGGCGCGCGCGAGGGCGGCGGCGCACTGGCAGCTCTCGCGGCGCACGGCGGCGAAGGGGTCGAGCAGCGTGCAGCGCAGCACGCGCACCGCGTCGTCCAGGCAGGGCGCGAGCGCGGCGCCGCCCAGGTCCACGGCGAGGCCGAGCAGCTGCACGAGCGCCAGGCGCAGCTCCTCGCAAGCCTCGGGCGGCGGGCGGCGTGCAGGCTCGGGGCCGGCCAGGCGCGCGGCGAGCGCGGGCAGCAGGCGCGGGAGGGCGTCCTGGGGCCGCGCGGCGCGCCGCAGGCCCAGGTCCAGCAGGTGCGCGGCCAGCGCGCGGCAACCCTCGGCGGGGTCGCCCAGGCAGCGGAGCAGGCGCGGCAGCAGCAGGCGCGCCCACGGGCCCTGGAAGGCCGCGGCGTCGGCGGCGCCGGGCGACTCGGGCTGCGTCGCCTCCAGCTCGCGCCTTAGGGCCTCCAGCGCGCGCCGCCGCCCCAGCTTGCTGTCGGCCTCCAGCCCGGGCAGGAGGCGGCCCAGGGTGCGGCCCAGCTCCGCCGCCTCCGCCGCCTCCACCGGGGCCGAGGGCTCCGCGGTCCCCAGCGCCGCCATCTGCCCGCGTTGCCCGTCGCTACTGGAAACCGGCGCTTTTACGATGGTCGCGGGGCGGATTACGGCACTTCCGCCGGCCTGGCTTCAACTACAACTTTATTGGCAGCTGGCGGCGCGGCCAGGACGCGGCCGTGCGTCCCGGGTGCGGACGGCGGTGCCAGTGGCGGTGACCCGACGGCGCGGCCCCGCCTCCTCCCGGGCGCTTCTGCTGCTGCGTTAGCCCGAAATAACAGCGAGCTCAGAGAGCGCTCGCTGTGTGCCCGGCGCCGTCCGGCACTCCCTACCCCAAACCCGAGAGGAGGCTGCTGTCCCTTTACGGACGGAGAAACCCGGGTACGGAGCGTTGACTAACTTCCCGAGGTCGCGGTCCGAAGAGGTGGCGAGCGCCGGTGCCGGGGACCTTCCCCTCGGAGAAGTCGTGCCTCGCGGCACCCAAGAACCTTCTGTGCCCTTCTGTGTGCCACCTAGAAGTCCTCTGCCAGAAAAGAAGGTGCAAGTCTGCGGACTGTCCTCGGCCTTGGA
>PVKY010008968.1:0-13657 GCA_004027775.1 Bradypus variegatus
CCAGGGGACAGAGAGTTCAGTCCCTCTTCAGGAATTGCCTGAGCTCTGCCCTTCCCCCTTCCAAGCACCCGAACTCCAAAAAGCCGCCGCTTTTTTTTTTCTTTTCCTGGGTTCCCAGCGCCGGCGCTCCCTCCTCCCATGGGACCGAGCCTGGCAGGGAGGGGGGCGGGTCCCCTGGCCGCAAAAACTTTATTCCTGGGTTCCTCCTGCCGTTTTTTGCTGTTCCTATCTGCTGGGCTGGCTGCACGCATATTCTCTGATGTCTGGTCTCAGTCTATTTATGATTGGAGTTTGGCTGTGCAGAATGCGTTCCCGATAAGAGGGGCCACTGCACTTCTCCGCTCTCGCTCCCAGCACTGGTGACCCCTCCTCCCATGGGACCGAGCCTGGCAGGGAGGGGTGCGGGTCCCCTGGCTGCAGAACCTTTCTGAGCGGTTCCCCCTCCCTGCTGTGCTTATCCGGGACCTCTGCTGCGGCAGGGCCATGACACGTCACAAGTGTGTGCCGTTCTCCAGGGGAGCCCTGGGATGCCGGGCTGTGTAGGGGCGCTCCCAGCCCACTTCAAAGATGGTTGAGTAGGAGAGGTTAACTCCTCCCTTTCCGCACAGCTCCACTCTCCCAGCTCTGGGACAATCAGCCGTGGGTGTATTCAAAGCCACTGTCCATGGCGGATAATGCGGCATGTGAGTGGTGCTGCAGGGAAAGGTCCCTGTCAGGCTGGGTCTCTTGGCGCGGCTCCATGCCATGCGTTCGGCCCCGGGCAGGAGCAGCCCCGTCCGCTAGGGAGACGGCTGAAAGCAGCGCGGCCCCCTTTTTTTTTTCCTTTTGGCTCCCCTTTGTTCCCCTGGACCCGAGACAATCAGCAGTGGGTATGGGAAGGGGAATCCCCCACGCCAGACACCGAGGTGTTAGTCCACACCACTCCCGTCTTATCTGCAGCTGCTCCCGGGCTCCAAACGCCAACCCACTGTTTCCCTGCACCGCAGCATGGCTGAGGGACTCAGCCGACTCACTCACTCGTTTCAGAATGCAGACTCCTGGTTTCACCAAATGCACGTTCCCTGTGGCTTTAGCAGCCCTTGTCCGGCTGGTGCTACTTTGGAGTTGACATTCTGGGTCACTTTCTGGTTTCTGTTCAGTGTTTTTCATGGAGGTGTCTCCCTGCTCTGTCTCACCTAGCCGCCATCATAGGTCCCCTCCATGATGTTTTATTCTTATTGGTTCAAATGGATCAGATATTCTATATTTGTTCTTTTGTGTCAGGCTTATTTCACTCAACATTATGTCTTTGAGGTTCACCCATGTTGTTGCATGTATCAGGGCTTCATTCGTTTTTACAGCTCAATAATATTCCTTTGTAGGCATATATCACATTTTATTCATCCATTCATCAGTTGATGGATGCTTGCATTGCTTTCACGTTTTGGCAGCTGTGAATAATGCCACTATAAACATCAGTGTGCAAATATCTGTTTGAGTCCCTGCTTTCAATTCTTTTGGATATATATATACCTGGTAGTGGAATGGCTGGGTCATTTGGTAGTTCTATTCTTAGCTTTTGGAGGAACAACCAGACTGTCTTCCACAGTGGCTGCACCACTTTACGTTACCATCAACAATGAATGAGTGTTTCTAATTCTCCACATTCTCTCCAACACTTGCTATTTTCCAATTTTCAATAGCAGCCATTCTATGTGTGCTGGTTTGAATATGTTATGTCCCCCAAAATGTCATTATCTTTGATGTAATCTTGTGTGGGCAGATGTATCAGGGTTAATTAGTTTGTAACTGAGTGTTTCTGTGGAGATACGTGCCACCCAACTGTGGGTGATGACTCTGATTGGATAATTTCCATGGAGGTCTTACCCCACCCATTCAGGGTGGGTCTAAATTAAATCACTGGAGCCATATAAATGAGCTGACAGACAGAATGAACTCAGTGCAACTGGGAGTAACATTTTGAAGAGGAGCTACAGCCAAGAAAGACACTTTGAAGAATGCACAGAAGCTGAGAGAGTAGCTGCAGATGAGAGACAGTCTGAAGACGGCCATTGAAAGCAAACTCTTGCTCCAGAGAAGCAAAGAGAGGACAAATGTCCCAAGAGCAACTGAGAGTGACATTTTTGAGGAACTGCAACCTAGAGAGAAATGTCCTGGGAGAAAGCCATTTTGAAACCAAAACTTTGGAGTAGACACCAGCCATGTGCCTTCCCAGCTAACACAGGTTCTCCAGACACTGCTGGCCATCCTCCAGTGAAGGCACCCAATTGCTGATGTGTTACTTTGGACACTTTATGGCCTTAAGACTGTAACTGTGCAACCAAATAAGCCCCCCTTTTTATAAAAGCCAATCCATCTCTGGTGTTTTGCATTCCGGCAGCATTAGCAAACTAGAACACTATGAGTGTGAAATGGTATTTGATTGTGGTTTTGATTTGCATTTCCCTGATGGATAATGATGTTGAGCATCTTTTCATGTGCTTCCTGGCCATCTTTCTATCTTCTTTAGAGAGATGTCTGTTCAAGTCTTTTGCCCATTTTTAAATTGGGTTGTTTATCTTTTTGTTGTTAAGTTGAAGGATTTCTTTATATATTCTGGATATTAATCCCTTATCAGATTATGTGCTTTCCAAATATTTTCTCCCATTGTGTAGGTTGTCATTTTACTTTCATGATAAAGTTCTTTGAGGCACAAAAGTTTTAAATTTTGATGAGGTCCCATGTATTTATTTTTTCTTTTTTTGCTTGTGTTTTGGGTGTAAAGTGTGAAAAACCATTGCCTAATACAAGGTTCTGAAGATGCTTCCTTACATTTTCTTCTAGGAGTTTGATAGTTCTAGCTCTTATATTAATGTCTGTAATCCACCTTGAGTTGATTTTTGTATATAGTGATCCAGTTTTCCTAGCACTATTTGTTGAAGAGACTATTCTTTCCCAATTGAGTGGTTTTTGCCCCTTGGTCAAAAATCAGTTGGCTGGAACTTCCAGGGAAAATGGCAGAGTAGGGAACTCCAGGATTCATTTCTTCCTCCAAAATAGGAAGTAAACAGGCAGGAACTGTCTGAAACAACTGTTCTGTGATTCCAGAGGCCAGAAGAGTACAGCATCCAGGGAAGCGTAAAGAAAGACACAGATAAACTAGGGTAAAGAACTGCCTGTAGATCTCTCTATGCAGTGGCTACCAGTGCCCATTTCCTACTTTTGGGGCAGGCTGCTTTGGGATCCAGCCCCTGGCATGCAGTTGTTGTCAGAAACAGACATAAAAATCCTCTTCCCCAAGAATGGGGTGAGGGAAGGGACATGGCTGAACACTGATCATGGCTTTTGATTAGTGAATTTGGATTTCTGGGTTCCAGTTCTGAATACTATTTCAACCTCCCAGGATAAAAGTGTTGGAAGCCACTGTTTCAACCCTCTTCCAGACAGGGGTGGACACTGCAGAGGTTTAAAGACACAGTGCCTCCTTAGGAGTGCGGGGAACAGCTTGTTGAATGGTGCCATCTGCTGGGCAGGCCAGGTAACTGCAGCTTCAAGGCGCAGTCAAAATGGCTTTTGATGTCTTCCCTGACACTCTCCTCAGGGCTCTTTGAAACTGGTCTGCACCCTTTTTGTGGGTCTCTGGAACTGTTTTGGCTGGGAAATAGTGATTTGGGAAAGTCCTCTCCAGAGTGACCCTCTTCCCACAATTTGCCCTCCAAAAGTGGCTAAGGACAATGAAAGGAGTGTTAAGAAACAAAACAAAACAAACAAACAAAAAAACTACAGAGGCAAAACAAAGACAAACAAAACACATCAAGATTCCCAGAGAAGGAACAGAGGAAAGGAAGCTTTCTCCTGGGGGTGAAACAACTGCCCAAATAGTGCAATCTTAAAAGTTGTACTGCATATCCAGGATAAGAATCAGATGAAGAAGGGCTAAAAAAAATCTGATCCATTGAACATGGGCTATTCTAAAGGTCTAGAATATGTTGAACCAAGTATCAAAGAAGAGACTTAACACAAAGCCAATCAACAATAAAACCCTAGGCAAGAGAGAGTGTTCTGGTTTGCTAATGCTGCCGTTATGCAAAATACCAGAAATGGATTAGCTTTTACAGAAGGGATTTATTAAGTTACAAATTTACAGTTCTACAGTCATAAAAGTGTCCAAATCAAGGCATAAACATGAGTATGTCTTCACTGGAGATAGGCCATTGGCATCCAGAAAACCTCTGTTAGCTGGGAAGGCATGTGGCTGGTGTCTGCTTGCTTGCTCCCAGGCTGCATTTCAAAATGGCATTCTCCAAAATGTCTAAGCATCAGCCAACATCAGGGGCCCACAACTCCAAGCATATCTGAGCTAAGCCACCAAGTGTCTGGATCTGTGCCAACATTTTTAAAGGCTTCAGTAAACTAATCAAGACCCATGCTAAATAGGTGGGGCCATGCCTCCATGGAAATAATCTAACCAAAAGTTTCACCTACAGTTGGGTGAGTCACTTTTCCATGGAAACAACCTAATCCTAATATCCCATGAGACTGGATTAAAAGATTTTGGCTTTTTCTTGGCAGATATAATATATCCAAACTGGCACAGAGAGAAACCAACCTTCAGAATAAACTCATCAAGATAATCAGAGGCCTAAATAACAGCAAAACTTACAAGCCATACTAAGAAACAGGAAGGTATGGCCCAGTCAAAAGAACACATTAAAACTTTGGATGGGACAAAGAAATTGGAACAACTAATCAAAGATGTTCAAACCAATCTCCTAAATCAATTCAAGGAGATGAAGGAAAACATGGCTAAAGAGAGAAAGGATATTAAGAAGATACTGTGTAAGCATAAAGAAGAATTTGAAATATAACAAGAAACGTAACAGAAATTATGGAATGAAAGGCACAATAGAAGAGATGAAAAATACACTAGAGGTATACTTCAGCTGATTTAACAGGGAAAAGAAAGAATCAGTGAACTAGAAGACAGGACAATCAAAATCTTACAGATAGAAGAACAGAGAAAAGAATGGAAAAAAATGAGCAGAGTCTCAGGGATTGGAATGATACCATGAAACACACAAATGTATGCATCATGGGTGTCCTGGAAGGAAAAGAGAAGGGAAAAGGAGAAGAAAGAATATTTGAGGAAATAAAAGCCCAAAATTTCCCATGAAAAGCCCAAAACTCTTAAGAGAGATAAAAATACACATGACCAAGAAGCACAACATACTACAAACAGAATAAATCATAGTGGACCTAAAAGACCTACTCCAAGACACATACAAAGCTACTAGAACTAATAAATGAGTTCAGCAAAGTGACAGGGTACAAGATCAACACCCCCAAATCAGTAGTGTTTCTATAAACTAGCAATAAGCAATCTGAGGAGGAAATCAAGAAAAAAATTCCATTAAGAACAGCAAATAGAAGAATCAAATATTACAGAATAAAGCTAATCAAGGATATAAAGGACTTATATACAGAAACCTATAAAACATTGCTAAAAGAAATCAAAGAAGACCTCAATAAATGGAAGGACATTCTATGTTCATGGACTGGAAGACTAAATATCATTAAGAGCCAATTCTAACCCAAATTGATTTACAGATTCAACACAATCTCAATCAAAATTCCAAAAACCTGTTTTGCAGAAATGGAAATGCCAATCAAATTTATTTGGAAGAGAAAGAGACCCTGAATAGCCAAAAACATCTTGATAAAGAAGAACAAAGTTGGCAGACTCTCACTTTAAAGTATATTATGAAGCTACAGTGGTCAAAACAGCATGGTGCTGGCATAAAGATATATTTATATCAATGGAATTGAATTGAGAGTTCAAAAACACACCCTCACATCTATGGCTAATTGATATTTGACAAGGCTGCTAAGTCCACTTAACTGGGAAAGAACAGTCTCTTTAACAAATGGTTCTGGGAGAACTGGATATCCATAAAGGAACAATCGAAAGAGGATTCCTATCTCATACCTTATACAAAAATTAACTCAAAATCGATAAAATACCTAAAAATAAGAATCAGGACAATAAAATTCCTGGAAAAATATGTAGGGAAGTGTCTTCAGGATCTTGTGGTAGACAATAGTTTCTTAGAATTTACATCCAAAGCACAATGAAAGAAAAAACAGATAAATGGGACCTCCTCAAAATAGAATACTTTTCTGCATAAAAGGACTTTGTCAAGAAAGTGAAAAGATAACCTACTCAATGGGAGGACATATTTGGAAGCCAAATATTCAATAAGGTTTAATATCCAGAAAATCAACAATAAAAAGATAAACAACTGTTCTAGTTTGCTAATGCTGCCAGTATGCAAAACACCAGAACTGGATTGATTTTTTTAAAAGGGGGTTATTTGATCACAGAGTTACAGTGTTAAGGCCAAAAAGTGTCCACGATAACACTTCATCAATCAGGTGCCTTCACTGGAGGATGACCAATGGTGTCCAGAAAACCTCTGTTAGCTGGGAAGGCACGTGGCTGGTGTCTACTTCAAAGTTTTGGTTTCAAAATGGCTTTCTCCCAGGACATTCCTCTGTAGGATGCAGTTCCTCAAAAATGTCACTCTCAGTTGTCTTGGGGCCTTTGTCCTCTTTTTGCTTCTCTGGAGCAAGAGTCTGCTTTCAACGGCCGTCTTCAAACTGTCTCTCATCTGCAGCTCCTGTGCTTTCCTCAAAGTGTCCCTCTTGGCTGTAGCTCCATTTCAAAATGTCACTCTCAGCTGCGCTGAGTTCCTTCTGTTTGCCAGCTCATTTATATGGCTCCAGTGATTTAATTGATGAATGGGTGGGGTAACACCTCCATGGAAATTATCCAGTCAGATTCATCACTCACAGTTGGGTGGGGTGCATCTACATGGAAACACTCAAAGAATTACAATCTAATCAACATTGATCTGTCTGCCCACACAAGATTACATCAAAGATAATGGCATTTTGTCCCCAAAATACATTCCAACTGGCACGACAACCCAATTAAAAATTGGGAAAAAGACTCAGACATTTTTCTAAAGAGGAAATACAATGGCTAAAAACCACATGAAAAGATGCTGAATGTCACTAGCTATTAGGGAAATACAAATCAAAACCACGATGAGCTATCCTTTCACACCTACTAGAATTGCCACTATTAAAAAAACAGAAAAGCACAAGTGTTGGAGAGGATATGGAGAAATAAGGACACTAATTCGTCGCTGGTGGGAATGTAAAATGGTGCAGCCACTGTAGAAAACAGTTTGGTGGTTCCTCAGGAGGCTAAGTATAGAATTGCCATATGATCCAGCAACCCTACTACTAGGTAAATACTCAGAAGAACTAAAAGCAGGGAACTCAAACAAGTATTTTTACACCAATGTTCACAGTGGCATTATTCACAATTGCCAAAAGATGGAAGCAACCCCAAGTGTCCATCAACCAATGAATGGATAAACAAAATGTGGTATATACACACGATGGGATATTACACAGTTGAAAAAGGGAATGAAGTCCTGTTGCATGCAACATCATGGATGAACCTTCAGGACATTATGCTGCGTGAAATAAGTCAGACACAAAAGGAAAAATAGTATGATCTCTTTGATACACACTAATTACAATGAGCAAACTCAGATTTAGAAACTGGAATATAGGTTATCAGGAGGTAAAATGGGGGTAGACAATGGGGAGCTGATTCTTAATTTGTACAGAATTTCTATTTAGGTTGATTATAAATGTTTGGAAATGGATGGTGGTATTGGTAGCTTATTACTGTGAGTGTAATAACAGCACTGTATAATGTATGTGAGTGTGGTTGATGGGGGCAATTTGGGGTATGTTACTAGAATGAAAGTTAGGATAAAACGTAGGACTGTATAACACAGTGAACCCTGTTGTAGATGATGGACTGGGGTCTGTAATATGAGAATATTCTTTCATGAATTATAACAAATGAACAAAACTAATTCAAGGTGTTATTATTAGGGTGTTATATTGGAAAAAATACACCTAATGTGAACTATGGGCTACAGTTAATAGTACTATTTTAATATTCTTTTGTCAGTTTAACAATGGTACCACATTAATGCAAATTAACAATAGGAGGGTATATGGGAATGTTTTATTTTTTTACATGACTCTTCAGCAAACATACAACTTCTCTAATTAAAAAAATAATTAAAAAAACATGCTAAGTGAAAGAATCCAGATACAAAGTATTTTATGATACTGTATGTGTACTGTATGATTCCAATTATATAAAATGTAAATATAAATGAATCTATAGAGGCAGAAATAGATTAGTAGTTATGAAGGGCTGGGGAAGGTTAGAAGGATTGAGAGGTGACTGCTAAGGTGTATGTGGTTTTTCTTTTTGGAATAACGAAATTATTCTAAAATTGATTGTGGTGATGAATTTACAACCCTATGACTATAGTAAAAGCCATTGATTGTACGCTTTGGATAGAATGTGTGATATGTGAAGATATCCCAATAAACCTGCTTAAAAAATCAGTTGGCCATAAATATGATGGTTGATTTCTGAGCTCTAAGTTCTATTCCACTGGTCTGTGTGTCTGTCCTTGTGCCAGTACCATACCGGTTTTATTACTATGGCACTGTAATAAGTTGTAAGATCAGAAAGTGTGAATTGTCCAACTTCGTTCTTTTCAAGGAGTCTGTAGCTATTTGGGGCCCCTTACCCTTCCATATAAATTTGATGATTGGCTTTATTTTTGCAAAGAAGGTTGCTGGAATCTTGACTTAGATTGTACTGAATCTACAAATTGCTTTGGGTAATACTGACATCTTAATGATATTTAATCTTTCAATCCATGAACATGGACTGTCCTTCCATTTATTTAGGTTTTGTGTGATTCATTTTAGCAATGTTTTGTAGTTTTCTGTGTACAAGTCCTTTATATCTTTGATTAGATTTGTTCCTAGATATTTGATTCTTCTAGTTGATATTATAAATGGAATTTTTTTCTTGATTCCTTCTGATTGTTCATTGCTTGTGTACAGAAACACTACTGATTTTTGGGTGTTGATCTTATACCTTGGAACTTTGCTTTATTCATTTCTTAGCTCTGGGAATTTTGTTGTGGACTTTTTTCAGTATATAGGATCATGTCATCTGCACATAGGAAAAGTTAATTCTTCCTTTACAATTTGGGTGCCCTTCCTTCCCTTCCTCCCTTCCTTCCTTCCTCCCTTCCTTCCTTCCTTCCTTCCTCCCTCCCTTCCTTCCTTCCTTCCTTCCTTCCTTCCTCCCTCCCTCCCTTCCTCCCTTCCTTCCCTTCCTTCCTCTCCTTTTTATTTATTTATTTATTTTGCCTAACTACTCTAGCTAGAACTTCTAGCACAATGTTGAATAACAGTGATGACAGTGGGCATCCTTGTCCTATTCCTGATTTCAGAGGGAAAGCTTTCAGTCTTTCACCATTAAGTAAGATGTTAGTTGTGGGCATTTCAGATATGCCCTTTATCATGTTGAGGAAGTTTCCTTCTATTCCTAGTGTTCTAAGTGTTTTTATCAAGAAAGGGTGCTGAATTTTGTCAAATGCCTTTTCTGCATCAATTGATAATCAGACGTTTTTTTCCTTCATTACGTTAATGTGATGTATTGTATGAACTGATTTTCTTATGTAGAACCAACCTTGTCTACCAGGGATAAATCCTTGATCACGGTGTATAACTGTTCTAATGTACTGCTGGATTCAGTTTGCTAGTATTTTGCTGAGGAATTTTGCATCTATATTCATAAGAGATGTTGCTCTGTAGTTTTCTTTTCTTGTGGCATTTTTATTCAGTTTTGGTATGAGGGTGATGCTGGCCTCGTAGAGTGATTTAGGGAGTGTTCCCTGCTCTTCGATTTTTTAAGAATTTGAGCAGAATTGGAGTTGCCTTCTTGGAATGTTTGCTAGAATTCCCCAGTGAAGACATCTGTTCCTGGACTTTTTTTTATTGGGAGGTTTTTGATTATTGATTCAATCTCTTTACCAGCAACTGGTTTGTTGAGATCTTCTATTTCTTCTTGGATCAAGGTAGGTAGTTTATGTATTTCTAAGAATTTGTCCATTTCCTTTAGGTTACCTAACTTATTGGAATACAGTTATTCATAGAGTCCTCTTCATTTCAGCAAGGTTGGTAGTAATGCCACCCTTTTCATTTCTGATTTTTGTTATTTTTATCCTCTCTCTCTCTCTCTTTTGTCAGTCTAGCTAAAGGTTTGTTAATTTTATTGATCTTTTCAAAGAACCAACTTTTGGTTTTATTGACTCTTTACTGTTTTATTGTGTTTTTTTTTCCTTTCTTTTTTATTTATCTCCACTCTGATCTTTGTTATTTCCTTTCTTCTATCATTTTAGGTTTGGTCTCCTCTTATTTTTCCAGTTCTTCCAGTTTTTAGGTTAGGTCTCTGATTTGAAGTGTTTCTTCTTTCTAAATGCAAGCATTTAGGACTGTGAATTTCCCACTCAGCACTGTCTTTGCTGCATTCCATCAAGTTTGGTATGTTGTATTTTCATTTTCATTGCCTCAAGATATTTCCAGATTTAGCTTCTGATTTCCTCCTTACCCCACTATTTAAGAATAGGTTGTTTAACTTCTACATATTTGTGAATTTTCCATTTCTCCCTGTTTTATTGGAGTTTCATTCCACTGGGGCTGGAGAATATACATTGTATGATTTCAATATTTTTGAATTTACTGAGACTTGTTGTATGAGCCGACATATGGCCTATCCTGGAGAATGAGCCATGTGCACTTGAGAAGAATGTGTATTCTGTTTTCGTTGGGTGAAGTGCTCTATATATGTCTGTTAGGTCTGGTGGGTTTAGTGTATCATTCAAGTCCTGTTCGTCCTGTTATTGATCTTCTGATGAGATATTCTATCCATCATTGAGAGTGGTGTGTTAAAGTCTTCTACTATTAATGTAGAACCATCAATTTCTCCCTTCACATCTGTCAGTATTTGCTTCATGTATTTTGGGGCTCTGTTGGTAGGTACATACATATATATTTATAATTGTTATAGCTTCCTGTGGAATTGTCCTCTTTATCAGTATGTAATGACTAAAGGGAGTGCTATAGGCTGATAGGAAAAGACAAGAGAGGGAGGTTTGGAGAAGAGCATAGAAAAGATGATCAGGAAGGGTAAAAGAAAGAGGAAAAAAAATAAGATATGACATATAAAATCCAAAACATAAAATGGTAGAAGAAAGTACTACCCTTAAAGAAATAACACTAAATATTAATGGATGACACTACCCAATAAAAAGACATAGACTGGCAGAATGGATTAAAAAACAGGACCCATCTATATGCTGTCTACAAGAAACTCACTTTAGACACAAGGACAAAAAAATAGGTTGGAAAGTGAAAGGTTGGAAAAAGATATTTCATGCAAACAGCAACCACAAACAAGCGGGAGTAGCTATACTAACATCAGACAAAGTAGACTTCAAAAGTAAAACAATTAAAAGAGACAAAGAAGGACTCCATATATTAATAAAAGGGTCAATTCATCAAGAAATCATAGCAATTATAAATGTTTATGCACCAAGCCAGAGAGCCCCAAAACACATAAGGCAAACACTGAGACCACTGAAAGGAGAAGTAGATACCTCTAAAAGAATAGATGGAGACTTCAATACACCACTCTCATCAATGGATAGAACATCTAGACAGAGGATCAATAAGGAACAGAGAAGTTGAATTGTACGATAAATGAACTAGACTTGACAGACATTAGTAGAACACTACACCCCACAAAAGCAGGATATACATTTTTCTCAAGTGTTCATGGAACATTCTCTAGGATATACCATTGTTGGGTCCCAAAGCAAGTCTCAACAAATTTAAAAATATTGATATTATACAAAACACTTTCTCGGATCATAATGGAATGAAGTTGGAATTCAATAACAGGCAGAAGGTCATAAAACTCACAAACATATGGAGGGTAAATAACATATTCTTAGACAACCAGTGGGTAAAGGAAGAAATTACAAGAGAAATTAATAAATACCTAGAGGCAAATGACAATGAATACACAACATATCAAAACTTATGGGATGCAGAAAAGGTGGTGCTGAGAGGGAAATTTATTGCCCTAAACACCTATATTAAAAGAGAAGAAAGAGCAAAAATCAAGGAATTAACTGTTCACCTGGAGGAACTAGAGAAAGTACAGCAAACTAACCCCAAAGCAAACAGAATTGGGAAAAAAATCATAAGGATTAGAGCAAAAATAAATGAAACTTAGAATAGGAAAGCAATAGAGAGAATCAACAAAACCAGAAGTTGTTTCTTTGAGAAAATCAATAAAACTGATGGACCCCTAGCTTGGATAACAACAACAAAAAAGTGGATACAAATAAATACAATCAGAAATGGGAAAAGGGGACATAACTACTGAACCTGTAGAAAATACAGGCAATAATGAGAAGTTACTATGAGCAAAAAACTAGACAACTTAGATGAAATAGACAACTTCCTAGAAAAGCATTAATGACTAACACTGACTCAAGAAGAAATAGACCTCAACAAACCAATCACAAGTAAAGAGATTGAGTCAGTCATCAAAAAACTCCCAAAAAAGAAAAGCCCAAGACCAGATGGCTTAAAATGTGAATTCTACCAAGTATTCAAGAAAGAATTAGTACCAATCCTCAAACTCTTCAAAGAACTTGAAGAGGAAGCTATCTATCTCATTCTATGAAGTCAACATCACCTTAACATCAAAGTCAGACAAAGATACCACAAAAGAAGAAAATTATAGACTAATCTCTTTAATGAATATAGATGTAAAAATCCTGAACAAAATGCTCACAAATCGAATCCAGCAGCTCAATAAAAGAATTATACACACCACAACCAGGCGGGATTTATTCCATTTGTGCAAGGCTGGTTCAACACAAGAATATCAATTAATTTAATACACCACAGCAATAAGCCACATGATCATCTTGATCAACACAGAAAAGACATTTGACAAAACTCAACATTCTTTCGTGATGAAAACACTTCAAAGGATAAGAATAGAAGGGAACTTTGTCAGTATGATAAAGTCAATATGTGAAAAACCCACAGCTAACATCACACTCAATGGGGAAAGACTGAAAGCTTTCCTTCTAAGACCAGGAACATGACAGGGTGGCCCACTGTCACCATTGTTATTCAACATTGTGCTGGAAGTTCTAGTTAGAGCAATTTGGCAAGAAAAAGAAATAAAAGGCATCCAAATTGGAGAGGAAGAAGTAAAACTTTCACTGTTTCCAGATGACATGATCCTATATGCAGAAAATCCAGAAAAATCTACAGCAAAGCTACTAGAGCTATTCAGTGAATACAGCAATGTGTCAGGCTACAAGATCAACAAACAAAAATCTGCTATGTTCCTATACACAAATAATGAGCAACAGGAGGAGGAAATCAAGAAAAAAAATTCCATTTACAATAGCAACCAAAATAATCAAGCATTTAGGAATAAACTTAACCAAGACCACTAAAGACCTATACAGAGAAAACTACAAGAAACTGCTAAAAGAAATCAAACAGGACCTAAAAAAATGGAAGAACATACCATGTGTTCCAATTTGCTAATGCTGCCATTATGCAAAACATGAGAAATGGATTGGCTTTTATAAAGGAGGTTTATTTGGTTATAAATTTAATCTGAAGGTCA
>PVKY010008969.1:0-13650 GCA_004027775.1 Bradypus variegatus
GGGCTGACGGGTGGGGGTGCAGGAGAAAGGGAGGCTGAGGGACATGTCAGTCTGTGGTTGAAGTTTTCAGGGACATTCCAGGGAGTGTGTGTATGTATGTGTGTGACTGGGTGTGTGCCTGTAAGTGTGCATGTATGTGTGTGTCTGCATGTGTCTTTGTGTGTGTCACCATGTGTGTACCTAAATGTGTGTGAATGTGTGTCCCTGTGTGTGTGCCAATGAGTATATGAGTGTGAATACATTCTGTGAGCGTCTGTGAGCATGTGTGTGTGTCGTGTGAGTGGGTGCTTGCGTGTGCATGTGTTTGTGTTTCTGTGTTCCGTGAGTGTGCTTGTGACTGTGAGCATGTATGTGTCTGAGTGTGTGAGGGTATCTGTGTGCACACAGGTGAGTCTGTGAAGGTGAATACATCTGTGTCTATGGGTGTTTTGTGTTTATGTGTGTGAGTGCATATATGTGTGTATGTTCTAAGTATGGAGCATACTTCTGAGTGTGTCTGTGTGGGGGGGGTGAGTGTGCCTGAGTGTGTGTGTGTGGTGTGTGTGTGCCTGAGTGTGGCAGTGACTTTGTGTGTGTTGTGGAGGTGGGTATGCTTGTGTGTGTGCCTTTGAGTGTGTTGTGTGCAGCGCGAGTGTGCCTGAGTGTGTCTGAGTCATCTCTCTGGAGAAACCGCTGTTTACCGGCCCAGAGGTGTGGCCCCACGGCGGTTTCCTGCCCCGGCACCCTTCCCCTCATCCCTATTCTTAGCCACGAAATATCAGCAGGGGGAGGCAGGAAGAGTTTGTCACCCTTGTTTTCAAGGGGGTCCTCCCAGCAGTGCAGGGCTGGACAGTGTGTGGGTGTGGCCATCCCGGGGTGGGACAGGGCTGCGGGGTGGAGGTGAGGGCAAGGGCTGAGCAGCCGCGACCCCTCCACCAAGTGTCCTACCATCAGCACAGCCCCCAGACCACAAGCCCCCGGGATGGGGGTGGGCTGGGCAGAAACACGGGCAGGTGTCTGCTCTGAGACTCAAAACACACGCGCATCCCCGGGACCCCCCCCCACGACAGACATCCCCACCCACAGGCACTCGGACACAGGCACACCATGTCCCTACACACACGCCCAAAGGCCTGTCCAGGCCCTTGACACCAGTGGCACCCATCGAGTTTGACACTCCGGTAAAGGCCAAGGGGCCCCTGCCTTAGCACCCCGTGGCCTCCAACCACGCAGGCCCAGTGCTCTGACAGACACCCCCCTCTGGGAGGGGAGTAGGGCCTGGGTCCTGGAGGTTGGGAACAGGGCCTCTCTATCACTGCTGCCCTCTCTGCTCATCCTCCCGGGATCCCTGCTTCTGTCTGCACCTCTCCCGGGCTGGGTGTGTCCCTGCCTGTGTACCTGTCACTCCAACTTGTCCCTGTTCCTCTCTGGACCACGGAGCCAGAGGATGAGGCAATAGGGACCACCTGGCATTCCCAGCCCGGAAGATGCCAGGGGACAGGGTGGGTTGGGGCAGGTGCTTTAGATCAAAAGACCCCTGCAGTGGCTCATGCCAGACAGGGAGGGCAGGAGGGCTCAGAACTGAGGGGCCCAGGCCCTCAACCTTGAAGCCCACCTCCACAAGTCTCACCACGGGTGGTCTCCACAGCAGCCATGCAAGGGTGTGGATGGGGTTCAAGGGTGGAGGCTGGGCCCCTGTAAACATCCTGCAGGACCCAGTGCTGCCAGAGCCTCGGTAGAGGGGAGGGGGGCAGGCGGAAGGGCAGTGACTACAGAGAAGTTGGTGGGGGCTCAGGCATAGGTGAACAGGGGGAGCAAGGACTCGCTGTGGGGCACCCAGCCATGCACTTCAAGCCTGGGAGCTTCCAACCTTACCCCAACCAGGGGCCTAGAGTGGGGGTGGGGTACGAGGCAGGCAGGGCAAGGGGCAGAGATGCAGGCCCCCTAACACATGCTTCCTTCCTTCTCCGGTGCCAGGCCCAGAGGAAGGAGACAGCATGGTGGGTGGGCCTGAGGCAGGTGAGGTGAAGACTCCAGCAGTGGCCTGAGCTGGGTGCAGGTGGTTGGTGGTGGGGGGAGGCCCGCAGTCCCTCGGACCCAGCCAAGGATGGCCTCCAGCACCCCCACAGGGACCTGGGCTGGACCGGGCCAGAGATGACGCTGTGCACGCAGAGGGGACATGAGGCTGCTGGAAACAAGGTGGCTGCAGGGAGGGGCCGTGGACGGGGAAGGAAGGCACGCGGGCCTGTTGGGGATAATGGATACCAGGGTGCTCGCGAGGCTGGTAAAGCCAAGAAAGTGGGTGTGGTCACAAGGGCACCTGCAGGGCAGGGAGGTGAAGAGGTTACGGAGACCCGCACTCCACTCGCAACCCGGGCTGGGGGTGGGGGGCGGTAGGAGAGGCGCCCTTGGCCGGCAGTGGCCGAGAGGGCAGGGATTCCCCGAGGAGACCAGGACCCCACCGCGGCTCGAGGCGCGCGCTAAGATGCGAGGCTGCGGGTATCCTCCAGGTGTCTCCGGTGGGGCCGCGGGTCGCCGCGCCAGCCTCTTCCACCCTCCCCCAATCCCGGGGGCTCTCCGCCTGGTACCGGGGAGGCGCCGGGCCGGCTCTGCCTGACCTGGGCGTGCGGACTTGGCAGGCTCCCGCGGAGCTCGGGTGCTTCCCGCAGAGACAAGCACCTCCCGTCCCCGCGCCCACCCCTGGGCGGCACAGGGGCTCCGCAGTCCTCACGAGCAGAAGGGCCTCCCTGGCCGGGAATCCCCTCTTCCGCATACTCCGTGGGCAGGGGCTGAGCCGCCCGGGGACTGACCTCCCGGGGGCGCTGGACGGAGCCGCAGGCGCAAGGCGCAGGGCGCAGACGGCTCCGCGGCTACAGGGGGCGCCGTCGACGCAGCCTCGCCCTCCACCGCGCGCGTCCAGCCCCTCCCGGCGACGCAAACGCCTGGGCAGCGGATTGGGCCGGGCCGCGGGGGCGGGGCCGGCGTCGCGGTTGGGCGCGGAGCCCCTGGCAGTGGCCTGTGCACTAACTGACTGGGGTTGGGGCGGGGCGGGGACCGGGGCCGCAGCCGGGGCGGTGATTGGACTCGGGGCCCGGCTGCGGGTGAATTGATTGGGCGCGGTGCGAGGCCGGTTCTGTACTTTTTTGGGCCCGGCTGCGCGGTGATTGGTGGGCGCGAGACCCCCCCGCCGCGCGGTGATTGCGTGCGGGGCCCCGGCTGCGCGGCTGTTGATTGGTCGCCGGCCCGGCTGCTCGGCGATTGACTGGAGCGAGGCGGGGCCGGGCCATCAGCGGGAGGCTGGGGACCGACTTCATGGGGCGACAGCGGCGCCGGGTGGACCGAGCACCCGGGGCCGGGTCGGGGACCCTGCCCGAGGCCATCGCCGCGCTGAGTCGAGCGCTGCCCTGTGGGCCCAGCCCCGAGACCTTCCGCCGTGCCAAGTTCGACCGCCCGGAGGCGGTGAGACCCGCGGGGCTGGGGCCGGGCGGGAAGAGGGCCCAGGTGTGCGCGGCAAGGCGGGCGGGACCTGCTGGCTCCTACTTTGCCCCCGCAGGCCCCCGCGCTCTGGCAGCTGCTCTTCCGGGTGCTCTCCCCCGTCCCGGAGGCCTGCGCGACGGCCTCGCCGGCCCCCGGTAAGCCCCACGCCGCCAGCTCCGCCCACCCCGGGACCTCGCCGGCTTCTCCCTACGCACAAGGCCGCCCTCCTTCAAGCCTGGCGTTCTTTTTAACCCCACCTTCCCGCGCCCGCCGCCTGCTGCCGACTGCCCCGGCTGGTCCCGGCCCTGCCCTCCTGCCGCGTGAGCCCGGTCGTGTCCCCTGGGGTCTCCACTGGGCTAGTCTCAGGGTGGGGGTCGTGCGGTGTCCCCGCCACGGTGCGGAAGGCCAGCAGGCGGTGAGCGTTCAAGCAGCCGGCCCAGCTGACGGCCCCCCTGTCGCCCCAGAGGCCCAAGCCCGCTTCGTGAAGGCCGCGCTGCGCTCCGAGGGCTACCCGCGGCCGGCGCTGGCCCAGCTCCCCGAGGACGGCTCCTGGGGCAGCCGTGAGCTGCTGCTGGCCCTGTCCTGGCTGCTGGCCCGCCGGCCTCTGCTTGAGCGACTGCTGGCCCGGACCCGAGTGCGGCTGGGCGATGAGGTGGCCGTGTGCGAGGTACGTGAGGGGGGCAGGAAGGCGGAGCCCTGGCTTGGCCCTCGGGACTCTGGGGACACTGGGTTGATGCTGGGCCATGCCAGGTCTGAGGTCCTGTGGCCAGAGCCGCTCCTTTGGGTGGAGGACAAGGCTAGGTACAGCTTCATGTCTATGCCTCTTGTTTAGGCTTCTCTGTGCTCCTCCCTCCTCCATGTTCCTCTCTTCCTTCTTCCTGTCCTTTCTTCCTCACTTTGTCCCTTCCTCCTCCATGCCCCTGCCTCCTCTCTCTCCCTGTCCTTTCTTTTTCCTTCTGCCTGCCCTTCCCTCCTCCCTCTGCTTGTTCTTTCATCTCCCATGTCCCTGTCTCGCCGTCTTCTCTTGTTCGTGTTCCTCCCTTCTACTTCTCCCTATCATCCTCCTCTGCTCTCTTCATGTTCCTTTATCAGCCTTCAGGACAACCCTGTATGTTGGTAGTTGTTTTCTTCAGTTGTCCAGGTTGGAGCTCAGGGCCCAGGCCCCCGGGGCCAGCCCTACTCTCCCCTGGACACTTTGAGACCCACAGGTCACATTCCCAAGCCTCCTTTCTCTTTTCTTGCACTCAGTGCCTTGGGGTCTCCACTGGGTGTTTGGGAACAGAGCTTGATCCTTGTCCCCTCCAGTGTGAGGACCTGGCCTTTGGCAGGGCCAACACTGGCCTGCCGGCTCTGGGCTTGGGATCGGATTTCCATGTGGACATCCGCCACGTGCAGTGGTTGATGGGAAAGCTACGGTTCCAGTGGCGAAACCTGGTGTCCACCCAGCAGGAGCAGTGTGCCCTCCTCAGCAAGGTATCCCCCTGGGGCCAAGCCCTCTCTAAGCCTTTCTCCTCCCACAAGGCATCAGGACCCCCCCCCCACTATTTCACACCCTGGGACCCCTTCACCCCACCCCCACCCCATGTCACACCCTGGGTAGCCCCTCCCCCGCACTGCGTCACACCCTGGACATGTTTTGCTCTTGCTCAATTTTTTTCCCTTTGCTTGTAACATACCCTTTGTTTTCTGGTGCCTCTTTTGGGCACATATCCATTGGGGAGCCTCCCTGTCCCCCCTCCCCCCTGGGCCAAGGCAGCACTTATGTCTACCCCCCACACCCCAGACCTCGCTGGACCCCAGGGCCTGACTCGAGCCCCTTCTGCCCACCATTGGGCCACCTTTGCTGCCTGCTCCTTCCCTGAACCTGGTGCCTTGTGTTGGACAGATCAAGGGGAAGCCACGGTGTCCCCTGCACTGTGGTACCCCAGCCAGGGGCTGGGTGGGTGGGAGGCCACGGGTGGGGTCACTGCTACTGTCCCCCACTGCCTCTTGCCCAGCTTAGGTCCATGCTGTTTCAGATCCACTCGTACACATGGGGCTGCCACAGCGACCAGAGCCTCGGCCACCTGTCTGCCACCGAGATGGAGGTGCTCAGGGACCCCGAGGGCAGCCGGCAGGTGAGGCTGGGCTGCGGGGGCCTGGGAGGGGCCTGAGAGAGAAGACCCCGGGGTCAGGGCTGTCCTCGGGCTTGGAGCTGGGGGTGCCTCAGACAGCTGTTGGAAGCCATGGCTTGACTGCATGGGTACCTGCAGCCATGGGTGCAGCCAGGGCAATTCAAGGGGCAGTGGGGTGGAGGCAAGCCCGTGGCCATCTGCGGGCATGACCGGGACACCAGGGCAGGGTCCACGCTGATGCTGTGGCCGCCTTGAGGCCCCTGGTTGTGCAGGGAGCGGGGGTCTCGCCCAGCCCACACTCCCATGTGGAGCCAGGGGCTGCACACTGGAACCCGTGCTGGGGCAGGGCGCTCCCAGGGGCCGCCCAGCCTGTAGCGGGCACAGTGCTTCCTGGGCAGGCCTGCCCCGGGCTCTAGGCAGACCCAGACAAAGCCCAGGCTGATGGCATCCTGTCCCTCGGTGTCAGCGGGAAGGCGTCAGGCTCAACCCAGCACTGGACCTTCCTGTCCCTGTTCCCGCTGACCTCCCCCCGCCTCAGGCCTTCTTGTCGGGGTCCATCTGTCAGCCCTGACCTTTCCCCTGGGTTGGCAGGGCCTGGGGTATCAGGACAGCCTAGGGTTGGCCGTCTCTCCTGAGATGAGGCTGGCGCTGTCTGACCCTGGGGCTCGGGGCTGCTGTATCCCCTTCTTCCCAGGCTCCGTTGTCCCATTCCTGCCTCTTCCCTCCCACAGTCCCAGAGGCTCGTCTTCTGCTCTCAGCCCCGGGCAGCCTCCTGCAGCCTTGGGCTGGTTGGGGGCCAGGGATCTGGGGTCAGTGGCAAGTGGGCCTGCTGTGTTCCCTGGCTCTGCCGCCCACTGTGGGCCTCCTGCTGCAGCAGGTAGCCGCCGATCCTGCCCCGGAGAAATGGGGCTGGGCAATGGGTTGGCAGCAGGTGGCTCCTGGGGGGTTGTATGCTGCCCTGGGGGCTTTGTGTACTACCTGGCTCCATCGACCTGCCAAGGCCTGGCCCAGCCCAGCTGGGTGGAGCCTGTGCTTGTCCCAGCCATGCTGGGGCAGCGTCTGGGTGTCCCTGGGCATCCTTGGCTCTGTTGCTTCCTAACGATGACTCATTGGGGGACTGGCTGCTTGTCCTCTGCTGCTTGCACTCCCCCCACCCATGCTGCTTGTGCTCTCCTTTGCACAACTGCCTTCTCCTGCCAGTTAGGCTGCAGCAGGTGGGGTGTGGGCCAGACCCTGGCCTCTGGCAGGCAAGCTGCACCCCTCCCCTGCAGGCAGCCTGGCATATTGGTGCCACGGGGCTGTGCGTGGCAGTGTCTGGGGGTGCAGGGCCCACAGTCAGTCCCGTCCCAAGGTTCTGGAAAGGGAGTGGACAGAACCTAGCCCCAGCTGCCCAGAGGGCCTGTTCTCCAGGGATGGGTCACACAAGCTTTCAAAATGACCCGTGTCAGGTGTGTGAGAAGCCAGGAGTGTTTCTGAGTCCCTGGGTGTGTCCTTTGGACCCTGGCTGAGCTGGCAGTCTCCTCCCCACATCCCCTGTGCCCTCATCCTGGCCACTGTCCCAAGGGAGGCGGTGGCAGGGGAGGCCCCAAGAGTGCCAGTGGGTCTTAGAAGGGAACGGAAAGGAAGTCCTTAGGGACTGTATGGCTGTACCTGGGGACTGGGAGGGCAGCGGTGGGGTCTCAGGGTGGGGGGTGACGGGCGGGCGGGCCTGCGCTGTGGCGGTTGCTGCCTGTGGCAGGGACCCTAAGGATGGAGAGAGACCCCAGTCCCAGGGATGGAGGCATCAGGGCAGGGGCAGCTGGGCACGGAGCCCAGGGAGGTCTCATGGCTGAGGTGGTGATGAGAGGGAGGGGGCATGGCTCTGGAATGTGGGGAGGTCCCACCATGTTTTGGGGGTCCTGATGGCTGGGGGTCATGTTGCAGCTTCTGCAGGTGCTACAGCAGGAGAACGCACACCTGGCGGCCACTGTGGAGTGGCGGCGCCGGGAGCTGGTCTTCTGGCAGTGGATGGTAAGGGCCGCACGGCCTTCCTACCGTTTCCTGGGGCCCTGAGCACCACACTGCAGCCCGTGGTGGTGGGAGGGGGCTTCCCGTTTCCCAGAAGAAAGGCAGGCTCTGAAGAGGCTGCACAGCATGTGGCAGAAAGCCGGCTCTGCACCCCAGCTGCTGGCTCTGAGCCCCGTGCAGGGGTCTGTCCGTCTGCCTGTGCCGTTACTCAGTGCAGCCCTGTCTGCCTGACCCCCGCCATCCTCCCTGTGCTCTGGCACGAGACAAGGTGCTTGCCTATAACCTCTGTGCTGGCTGGGCGCCCAACACCCCTGGGTTCCTTGGCGAGGGCACCAGGCCGTCCTGACCGCTGGCCTCCCGGGGCCGCAGCGGCTGCCATGTCTCCTGCTGTGCTCTGTGCTGGCCTGGGGGGTGGAGGGTGAGGGTCTGCCTTGACCCTGGTCTTCTCGGAGGCTGAGGGCAGAGAGCTGGCTCTGCCCTTCCCGTTCCCTGGGAAGGGACTCCCACTCCCGGGGCACCCAGGGGAGCATTGGAGGCCTCTGTGTCCTGGCCACGAGACTGCTTTGCTCTCGTCCCCACGGCCCCCATGAGACCCCTTCCCACCCGCAGAGCCCCTTTGGTGCCTCCAGCCACTGACAGTTCCCCCGGGTTCCCCGAGACCTGATTTGCCAGCAGCTTGCGGTTCACTGAATGCTGGGGCAGGACGTCCTCTCTGCGAGCATCCGTTGTCGGCCACTGCAGCCCGGGGGGGACTGCCTCCCTGGTGTTCAGGAAGACGCACTGGGGCCTGCCAGGCCGGCCTTCTTTCCCCATCTCTCGCACACTCGCCATGCACACAGGCCGCCTCTCTGGATCACGTGCCTGGTTGGGCCTTGTTGGCCGAGCTTGCGTACCCCATCCGCCCCGTGCCCGTTGTGCAGCCTCTGCCTTGGGGGGCGCCTGGGCCGTCTGGGATGCTGGGTCCTCAGAGGGGCTGGTGGGTGTGGCTGCCACATGGTACCCCAGGCTCACTCTGGGTCACCCAGGCTGGCAGCCCTCTTGCTTGGCCTGAGCTCTGCCTTCATTTGGGGCTCTGGGGCCTCCAGTTGGGGACACGTGGCTCCAGGCTGGCTGAGACACGCTGGGTACCCCACATGGGCTGTGGGCCGCTGGCCCTGGGGGGTTTGGCGCCATCTGCCCTGCCCCTGGGTCAGGCTTCTCTGGCTCGGGGACTGCAGCTGTCTGTGACCCAGACTTTGTGCCCACCAGCCCCCATATTGCTATCTGCTCCTGAAGCTCAGGCATTCGAGCCTGTTGTTTGCAGCCCCGTGTGTTGCCCCCTCCCTTGGGTCTCTCTGCAGGACACAATCCTGGACACCTGCCCCCAACAGGCCCCCGACGCTGGCTCTCAGCCCGCGTTTCTGCCCCAGATCCCTGACCACAGGGCCGGGCAATGGGAGCTGGTGGCAGGGGAGGTGCAGGCCCTTGAAGAGGAGCTGCGGGCAGCCGCAGAGCCCCGGCGGGCAGCATGGGAGGCGCAGGTGAGCTCACCCCAGGGTCCCCTCCCTCCCTGGGGTCCTCTCCCATCCCCAGGGTTCCTCTCGGTCCCCTCAGCCTTGTTCTGTGCAGCGTTTCTCTACTGTCCTCCCAAGCACCCTCGTGGCTTCCGCTCAGTCCTGCCAACCTTTTCTAGGGCAGGGGCTGAGGGGAGGGTCCCTTTGGCAGAGCCCTTCAGTGCGGTTAGGTCTGTGGTCAGTTCTGTTCCAGGGGCATCTTCAAAAAGAGCACAAGGGCCAGTGGGGAGCTGCCCGTCCCATCACCATGGCTCGACACTTGCCTGGGCTCCCTGTTGGGAATCTTGCTCCTTTTTCTGAGGTGTTCTCCTGCCAGCCCCGCCTGGCCTCCGACCCCCACGCGTTCCCTCGCACCTATGGAGTGCTCCCTGATCTGCCCCCAGCTGCACCCCATTCAGCCCCCACGGGCTCAGAGCCTCTTGAAGCTGCAGCATGAGGGCCCCTCCCTGGCCCAGCACCCTCTCCTGAGGGCTGAGGGCATCGTGAGCGTTCTGCCACATTTCTTCTTCAGTTTTTCTGCATATTTAAAGAATTTGCAGGCATGATTGTTCCCCCTAAAATCTTTGATCCCTTTCCCAAAAAGTAAGGACATTCCTACTGGCCACTGCCCCAAACCAAGTGGTAATACCTGCTGTCCTCCACCCCCTAGGCTGCGGCTCGGGGCTGTCCCCTTGGCCAGGCCGAGCTGGGACACACACTCCCCGGCAATGGCAAGGACAAGTACCAGTCCACAGGGCTGGGGCCGTTGCCCTTTCTGGGAACCTCACGAGCAGAGCCATTTTTAGCAGAGCCTGCTGGGGTACGGGATGCTTCCCTTAGGACAGGGGCCTGCAGCTGTGGGTGGGAAAGCTCCACAGGAGAGCCCCTCAACCCAGCAGACCAGCCTCCCGGGGTAGCAACGTGGGAGCCAGAGGCAGCTCGTGCCCGCTCAGTCTCTGTGCAGCCCCACACCGCATGGTCTGGGCACCCTGGTCCTGGGTGGTGGGCAGCTAGGCCAGACCCCAGGACGGGCATCAGGGGCTAGCTCTCCCCTAGGGCCTGGCCTGCTAGGTGCTGCTCTTGCCCGCCCCAAGCAAGTAGGGTCTGCAGCCAGCTAGTCGCGAAGGGGTGTGGCAGGGACAGGACAGAGGCTGAGGGCCCGCTGCAGGGCACACAGGGCTGGGACCAGGGGGTCCACGAGGGTGGGCCTTCTGAGCCAGCCCTGGGCAGGCGCACCGTCCCTCAGAGAAGGTGAGTCAGGGAGCTGTTGCTGAGGGGCTCCTCTCCTCCGTGCAGGTCCGAGGCCAGAGCCGGGACCCTGCGTGGAGCTCTGCACTGCAGGCCTTGCAGGAGACCGTGGGACAGGAGCTGGCAGCCCTGCGGTGGTCCTGGGATCGAGGCGGGGACCCGGCCCAGCCCCATGGGCTCCACCGGTTGGTGAGGACTGAGCCAGGGGCGCCGGCGGGCCGGGGCCTCCAGGCTGCCGAGGTGATCAGGTCGCTGAGGAGCAAGGAGGCCTGCCTGGAAGCAGCACTGCGGCAGCTGCAGGGACAGTGTCGGCGGGAGCTGGCCAGGCTGGCGGGGGCCCTGCCAGGCTTTGTCTGGATCTCGCCACCTGTACGCTGAGGCCACCTGACATACCCTCCTTGGTGGGAACCTGCCCGGCTCAGCCTGACTCTGGGGACACCAGGCGCGGAGTCCGGGACTGCACTCTCCCGAGGGCTGGGGCCGTCCTGACCCATCTTCTGGCCACAGTGCCAAGTGGGTACAGGGCCCTGGCATGGCCGCTCCCCGCACCACCACCACCGGGGGTCGTGAGGGGCTTGGTCTGTTGTCCTGGGTCTCCAGGGCCGGGGTGGACCCAGAAATAAATCATGGAGGGCCCCCTGCAGAGTCAAGCTGCTGTCTGTCCCTCTGTGACCCTCTCGGGCTTCTCTGGGCATGGAGTGGGAGGTGCAGCGCTCAGGCTTGGGAGGGGCACCCCGTGGGGCAGGTGTGTCTGAGGCCGGGCATTTAGGTGGCTGATGGACTTGGAGAGTTGAATGTAGTCTGTGCTTAGTGAGTGTCAGGGGCCCCTGGGTGTTGCTGCAGACACCCAGACTGACCCAAAGAGCCGGGTGCCCCCTCCCTCCCTGCCCCACCCCCGTACTGGGCCCAAAATGTGACCCCCGTATGTGTGTGAGTGGAAGCATATGGGTGCTTATGTGTCTGCTATGTGTGTGGCAGTGTGTGTGTGTTCCTGTGTGAGTGTGAGGGTGTGTGTGTGCCTGTACCTGGCGTGCGTGCGAGTGTACACTTGTGCATGTTTTCATTTTGTGAGTGTGAGCGTGTGTGCATGTTTGCCTGGTGTGTGCACGTGTTTGCTTGGTGCATGTGAGAGTGTGCATGTGTGGGGGGGCACAGATAGATGCCTGTTTCCGGGGGGTGGCACCTGGGTGTGAGGGAAGGACAGAGGAGCTTTGTTTGGGGGACTACGGGGTAGGCTTGGCCTGGCCCTGACAAAGAAGCCTCTATTTCCTGGGGTGGGGGGGGCAGCCTGCCAGAATGCCGCAGGAGGCTCAGCCTTGCGGTGCCCCTGCCCCCACTAGCAGGCACAGGCCACCTGGGGGCCCCAGCCCTGCCTCCACGCCAGGCAGCCCTCTTTTCCCTTGCTGGGGCTTCTGCCTTTCTGGGGTGAGGGCCTGAGCCTCAGCTCCATCTTTCCCTGCAGGGTAGGCTCCAGCCCCCTCTCTCGCCCACAGCACCCCCCCAGTCCTGGGCTCCCCGCAGCCCCCTCCCCTCCCTGTGGCACCCCCCAGCCAGGGCCCTTCTCGTTCTGCAATAAGTTTCAGCGCTCCCTAGTCGTCAGCTGTCCTGCCGGACTTGGGACTGGGCTTTACAAACCGCGGTGCAAACATGGGCCTGAGAGGCCTGTCGCAGGATCAGAGTGTGTGTCAGTGCAGGTGTCGGCTGCGAGCGGCCTGCAGCTTGCGTGTCTTGTGTATCTGTCCCTGCACTGCTTCTGTGGGTCTCTGTATCTGTCTGTAAGTCTGTCTCTGACTGTGTCTGCAAGTCCATCTCTTGTCCGTGCAACTCCAAACGTGGATCCTAAGATGCACACAGTAGAAAAGGGGCCCAAGGGCCACAGCCCTCGTGGAGACGGCTCAGCAGGGCACTGAGACTCAATAGAAAGCTGCATTGGTGACAGGAGTTGGGACGGACAGCCTTACCCTCCTGGTGCTGCCGGAGGAAGTTGCTACGAACTCAGCAACTAGAAACAACACCCATTTGTGACTTCACGGTGGTGCTGGTCAGCATTCGGGCCCAGGTCACCTCCCGGGGTCAGCAGGCAGCAACTCCCTGCAGGCCAGAGGCCTGGCCGCCAGGGTCACTTGGGTCCCTGGCTGCTGATGGCAGGGGCTGCCTCTAGCCCCCATGGCCTCTCTGGCCCATGCCCATGGCCCCCATGTCTTCGAGGCCCCGCATGCCACCAACACCCCTCTCTGCCTCCCTCGTCCACTTTCAGAGACCCTTCCACAGCCAGGGTAACCTTCCGGTCTTAAAGTTGGCACCTCAGTCCCCTCCAGCATTGATGGGGCAGGTTCACAGGGCTGAGACCAGGGGAGGACCACGGGCAGGCCCTGCCCACCACACCCAGACTGGGGCAGGTGGACACTCGGTGCTAGACGCGGGTCAGGAGAGGGGCTGGACGGGGAAGGAGGGGCAGGTGGGGGCCAGCAGACCCCGTGGACAAGTGGGCATCTGGGAGGAAAGTGCGGTCGCTCCCATGACCGGGCAGACCTGGGTGCCATTTCCAGTGGGGATGATGCCAAAAGGAAACGACAAATTCATAGGAGAGACGACGGAGAGCACCCCTGCTTGAATCGGAGCAGCTTCCGGAGGCGAACGTGTCCTAGCCATAAAAGGAATGCTTGATACGTTCAACTCCATGCAAAGTAGAAAGTTCTACTTACTAACAGAACACCACAGAGAAGAAAGGACAGGCCAGAGTGGGATAAATTATTTACGGTGGTTATAAGTGAAGAACTAGAATCAAGAAAATAGAACTATACATGATCCTGAAAGAGACCAATGATGAACAAAAGACGAGGCCAGGCACTGTGCAGAAGAGGAGGCGAGAATGTCAAATAAATAGGCCCAAATACCTGCACCGTAACCAGAGCCGTGCAAATGCAGCGCCCACAAGCTGCCGTGTGAGCCCCTAGGTGGACAGACAGCCCGTGGGGTGGAAAGCCCTGTGGCGACACCCCAAAAGCTCGGGCACGCCCAGGCCTACCCTGGAGAAACGAGGAACTGTGGGCAAGAATCTGCACGGTGGGAAGTTGCGATGACCAGAGTGTCCGACGAAAGGAGAGTGGACCAGAACGTTGTAATGGCCAAAGACGCTGCGCCACCGCGGCTGTCTCCCGGGAGCTTCGCGTGCAAAACCCTGAGAGCCCAGGAGGCAGATGAGCACGTGGCAGGCGATGTACAGCGAGACTACGAGATGTACAGGGGCCACCTCGTGGGTAGGGAAGGGGCGCCTGTTCTCCTGTCAACCT
>PVKY010008970.1:0-13638 GCA_004027775.1 Bradypus variegatus
TTTTAAATGCATGAATATTTCAAGAACAGCTATTTATATTTTATTTACAGATGCTTTTAATTATTTTTTGTAAAATATTTTATATAATGTGTTCATTAACTGCTATCAGAAACCAAAAAAACTAATTAAACATAATGTGGTATCTTGGAATACCCTTCTCTTCCACTTCACCAGAATACCCGTTCATCATTTAAAGATCCACTTAGAAGCTTTTTCTTATTGTTCCATACTGGGAAAAATGCTTCTACCATGCATTAGTACCATAATAGCACATGAAGATGGTCTCTCTAGTAACTTGACTCTAGGCTCTATGGTGGCAGGGACTGTGTGTATTTAGTTCATCATGGTAATCCTGGAATTCATTAGTGTCTAATAAATATTTTGAACGAATCAATGAAAATGAATTCCTGATCCTGGGTTGCCTATATCTAGGACATCTTTTATGAAACAAATTTATATACAAAACTTTTTCAAAAACATGTTATCATAAAGAAAAAAAATGTGACAGGCAACTAATAATGTGATCATTGCAAATAAAAATATGTATATACAGAGTAATTTTGAATTTTTATATGGATTTCCTGCTATGAAACATAACTGTCTATCTTATAAACACTATATGTTACCTTCTTAGATTTCATATATCATCCTATTACAATACATAGCAATATTCTTCTCAAGTATATATTCATATATTGTTGATTGTTAATATATTATAATTATTCAATGTAAAGGAAAGTGATTGCTACTATGCATTATATACTGGAGTTAATTAAAAAATTGCCAAGCTGTTAAGAAGCCCAGATAATTAAATAACACATGTAAAGTATGTTACAGTTTACTCAATAAAATATTCTCTTTCTATATGGTCTATACCAAAAATCAGTCTACTTACAGTATATCTCAATTATCATTGAACTAAATACATTCTTTTGAAATCAAAGCAGGCAAAAATGTGATGTTTTTTTCTTAGAAGTATAGTTGGGGAAGAAAGTTTTCTTTAGATGATTATACCAAAACACAGTATCAAGCATGCTACATAAACACCAAAGTAAAATCTAAAGCAAAATATTTACATTTACTATAGCTTAAAATATAGCATATACACATATCAAATAAAATATTAGGCGTGGAAGTAAAGTATTGAATATCAACATGTGTACTTTACAGAAATGTTTTCTTACATTATCATTTGAAGGAATGTTTCATACGTATTAAAACCCTTCATGTGATTACTCTTTACAAACTAGTCAACAGAATAAATTCAAATGTTGCCTAAGCAAAATCAGGATAAATGATTTTGCAGTTTAACTGAACATACTATTGTAATTTATATATAACTGCAAATGTTGCTGTTGTATCCTCAATCATACTTGGGAAGAGAAAATTTTAAGAAAATTATCAATCTGAAATGAAAGTAATAGATATTTACATGTGACAAAGTTGAAAAATCTTTGGTAATTGAAGTTTTAAAAAGGAAACTTCATATTTGGTGAGATACTTTGAAACTTATTCTTTTGAGAATAAATTGCTATTACTTTAGGAAAAAAACATTTCAAAGATGCATTCTTTTGTATATTTATGAAATATATGGTTTATTTTATAATACATTATATGAAACATATGGTTTCATGTAAGTTATGGACAACTTTAGCATTCTCTTCAAATACTGGAGTGAAAAAGAATTTATAGTAGAAATAAAAACTATCAATGAAAAATAATTTAAGTAAACTGGCAAACTATCAAGCGAGTTAAAAGGCACAGAGTATGGCATAAATGCCAATTGATAAACACAGTTCTTTAACTTAAATATCAGTGTTGTAACACAACCGAGCCACAACACTGTTGATTCTCCTAATACAAGCAAATGGTTTGTGTTTTCCACCATATGAAACAATAGTTTTATATAATAAAAATCACAGCTGGATCATTGTTAGGTCACATTGAACAGAAGAAAAATAAAATAAAGCAATTAGGATTTTAGAGTGAGTCAAAAATGGCAAAATTCCTCTCTTTGATAAAAAGCTAAATTCATATATTTTGAAGGCCCACCATAACTTCAAAATAAAAATTTTAGTCAAAGTAGTTTCTTAATATGGTAAACAAAAATGTTTTCAAGTAAAACTGTACATTTCTGTCTAATTATAACATTAACAAGAGAATTTTGACATACATTTTAATATATAATAATGTTAATAGTTAAAAACATATATCACAAGAGATGACCAACTATGAGACCTTTTAATGCATTAGAAATATTTCGAAAATATATTTTAATGTAATAACAACAAAGAGATGTTTTAGAAGTTGCTCATCTTTACATTACTGATAATGACCTCCTGGTGTAATAAAGGTAATATGAAATAAAAGCAATAGGATTTTATGTAGCAGACAAGGAGATTATATCAAGAGATTAACTGCAAAAAGATAAAAAACATCATTTGCAGACATTTTCTAAAAACTTAAATCTACATAAAATATAGTCTATTTTTAACCCATCCCATACAGAATAGTTTTTGAAATGTTTTCATAGAGTCTGAAAAAATTTTATACAAAGGAATTAATTTTTTTAAAAAATATAAAAGTAGCATTTCAGCCCCTGCATTACCAAATAACTCTGTAAAAGAAACAATTATTTGAAAATATCAAATATTCTCTAGAAATTTTAAAACATGTTTTTCTACCATTAGAACTGATCATTCATAAAAAATCCTCTTTTCTGTATAATTAAGCTTTTGTTCAGCTACGAAAAAAACTAGAAACTGATTGCTTGAAAATGAGCTGCATGCCCTTTGTCCTGGTTTGTCACCTTTGACCCTTAATTTGATGATCCTGCATATCAATCCATTCTATTTTTAGGAAAATAATGTCAAAGTTCTATGTTTAACATAGTACCTTTTACTGAAATACTAAATTTATTACAACATTCCTTTTTATGTCATTTCTATAATGGTACCATATTAGTGCTCAGTTCCTACAATGTAGAATACAATAATATTATAAGCAGTAAAAGCCTGATTTTTTTCCTGCTTCAAATAATAAAAATATCCCCAAAGTGCTAGGTCGAGGTCATTATAATTTCAATTTACATTTTTCTCTTTTATTTAGAAAAATGCTTATAATATTGTTTCTATTATATGATTTGATTTCTAATTTGATTAACTTTGATCACATATTTTGAAGTTGATTTTGATTAAAATTTACAAATATCATCAAAAATTATAAATATAAAATTCATACTCAACCTCACAGCTGTCTCAACTAAAATTCTGAGTGAACTCATTCCTTGTTTAAACTGGTTTTAAAATCTTGTCTTCATCTGCAAATGGTAGCTTTCAAAGAAAGAGAAAAAACCTCTAACATTGATCCCATTGATTTTACTGACATTATACAAAATCAAAATTATATAGTAAATATACTTCATGGAATAAAATTTCCCTTTCACAATTTTTGGATGATTCTAATTCAGTTGGTTAAAAAGCAAATAAATATGTAATATGTGTGTGCATTTATAAAATATATTTTAAATATATATATATATATAGTGTGTGTATATATATATACTACAGACTAAATGCTACTTGAACCCCTACATGATTTCTCAGTACAGTTTTCAGAATTAGCAGTGACCAATATGGCTGTCTTGATTCAGCACTATGGTCAGCGACTTCACAGCATGTCATTGGGTCTGAGAAATGCAACACACTACTATTATACATGTACATAGTGGAAAACTTTCTCAAATCAATGTGATTTGATATTTCATACCTTCCTAGATACGTTTAGTTTAAATAAATTTTAAATATTTGAATGAAAAGAACTTTCATGTGTTTTGCTTGGCAAGCTAGAAATTCTTTACATTGTAGCTCATCAAAAACAGTCTTTAACTGTAAAGAAAATATAGTCCCTTTAAAAATACAAGGACATCACATACAATATAGGTTCTAATGCATTTAAACATAAAAACTTTGGGCATTTATAGAATATAGATTTTGGAAAGAAATTTATTTTCCACTAAAAATTATAAATAAGAAAATCCCTTAGCTGACCAAAACTTTATAATGTGCTTTTCATAATCAATAGCTTTAATCAGTTCTAAATGGATTCATCTCTGACTGTCCATTTGTCTTTTCTGTAATCCACTCAACCATGGACTAAGCGAAATGTTCATAGATCATTTCCTGACCTGAGCTTGCTACTACAAGTCCCCAAGTTTGATAGCTGTGAGTTCCTATACTTGAAGATTGTCAATGCATATTTGTTTTGTTTAACAACTTATTTTTCCCTTAATTGTGGCTTGTAAATTATGATAGCAGTGTTTCCCAAATACCAAAAAAAGTTACATGGTCAGACACCAAGCATTATCAAACTGTCAGAGAGGTAATATCTATTTTATCTCTTACACCCAGTGCAAGCAGGAAGAATAAAAGCCTAAATCCACTCTATTTATTCAAATTCTGGTAATTTAGGGGGACTGACATGTGTAATACACTTTAAAATCAGTCATTCTGAATACTAACTTTGAGCCCTACCATTTTAAAACTCAGTCTGCTTCACTTACAAAAAAGTATCGTTGACCATGTTTTTTCCCATAACCCAATATATTTTAAAATTTAAAACCTGATTAACTTCACAACAAATTTTTCAGTTTCTGAAAGATGTCTGGTACAGAACATATAATGAGACATTCTATAATCTGACAGGGATTAATGAGAATATAATCACTGAATCATTTGGTTTCACACCTACTAATCGAGAAGCACCTAAAAACAGTTCTGATAACCATATGCATTACAAACTGGTTCAGTCTCTTGAATTCTTAAGACATTTTACTTTCAAGCAATGATCAGCTCATCCTCTTTGTACAGTGGAAAAGTCAAATAAAGCATTTTATTCATTTCTGGTGTAGTCTTCTCCCAGCTAAATACTAGAAAAAGGCCTTGAACTGGTTTAATTCCTAAAGCTCTTTGAGAAATTTAAGCACACACTCGGTTATTGTATTTCATACATGCAGAGATAAAGAATTTGGGGAGCAAGAATTGCCTCCAAAATGAACAAGAGTCTAATTATTAACCTAAATAGAAAACTGATTACTACATGTTATGATAATTTATAGTATGACTCCTCAATCAAATCTGTGCAAAACCACAGGAAAAAAACATGGCATAAATTTAATATCATATCAAATATATATTTTAAAAATTGCACAGGCATAAATTTCCAAGAAATTCAATTTTTAATTTTTAAAGATTCCTTAAAAACTTTTATAAAATTCAATAAAGGTGCGATGTTTTATTACTTATTATTGGACTTTAAAATTCACTTATACTAACAGATGCTTTTTAAATCGCTTTTTTTTCGCATTACCATCTGGCTAGCGTAACAATCTGCACAAAAATGAAACATGAAGCATTTTATTGACCCGAATAAAAATCATTTTGTCATACTTTCCCAGCAATGTTGTAAATTAATTTTTACTAGTTGTCATGTGCAATTCTAACTTCCAATATTTGTGATCACGAAATAAAAATTACAATAAAACACGAACATAATTTATCTTTCCCATGAATTAACAACTGTAGGAACAAAAATCTTCACTGGGCAGTTTAGGTCTAACAACAGCAATAATATCAGTAACCTTAAAAACCTATGAATGAAAAACCACAGGAAAAACTGAAGGGAACTCAAAGAAACACAGGAACCAAAGATTTCATTCTGTGTTACAGGAAACAATTCAAAATGGCGGACTTACTATTACTTACATTTAAGAAATTTCCGCAATGAGGACACTAAATACATACTGTAAGATGTTACTCAAAAACACTCAGTATTTACCAAAGTGCAATTAAAAAAAAAAAGTTTGGGGAGTACAAATTGTCGTACAACACCCGCATCCAGTGTTCCAATCAGCAGTCAGTTAATGCTCTTGCAAACACATTTCTTCTTTGATTCCTCCTTTTCAAAAGCAATCTAAAATCCAAGCGCATTTTTCTCCGTTCTCCCTAAATCTTTAATTTGAGTTCATGAATTTACATCACCGATACGGAGGTAAAAAGGATCCCCGACGCCTGCCTGATACAAAGCAGCTCTGCTTGCAGATACCGCGAGGGGCAGATGCGGGCGACCCCTGGCGGCGCGGCCCCGCGTGGCCGAGGCGCCCGCACCGGCCGCGCGGACCTGCCGCCAGGACCCCAGCTTGCGCCGCACCATTGCGCTACGCGTCGCCCGCACCCCCTTCGCGCCCCGCCTTCCGCTCCAGCCATCTCCTAGCGGCGGCGGTGGTGGCTTTGGGCGGCCGCACTGACAAAGCGGCTACTGCAAGGAGCGCCGACCCCAGCGGCGCGGAGTAAGGAGAAAGGTGTGAACCCGGAAGTACATCGAGCGCCCGCATCTTAGTGGCAACACGGGGCAATAAATCAGGGCCGGCGAAGGAAGACACGGCGTTCTGACTCCCGAAAGGCAACTTCACTCTGCCTGAGACCTGTCACTTCCCCACCCTGCCGTGTCCTTCCCCCTCCCTGGCACTCGCGCCTCCTCTTTTCTTCCTGCTCCTCAGCGCGGAGCTACCCTCGACGTTGCTCACGTGCCAGACCTGGGGCTGTGAGCGTCGTCCGCACCTGCGCGCACACCCGGCCACGCTCACACTTGCATGGCCGCGGGGACAGGCTGCTTACCTCAGGGGCCTCATGGTCGCGTCGCTAACCCGGGTGTGAGCAGGGGCGAGGGTATGAGTACGTGTGTGGCGTTCAGTCGGGTAGGACCGGGCGGAGGAAGGAGCCTGTAGTCTGTCACTTCCTGAGGGAGCGCGGCAGGCGGGAGACCCGGGATGCGCGCGGCGGGGCCAGAAGGGTCAGCACATTGTGAGTCGGCTAGGGGACGCGGCGCAGAGGGGTCGGGGAGCGAGGGTGGGCGGCGGTCGGCAGCTGGACGCGGAACCCACTATCGCCACCGCGGCCAGGCGGGTGGCGGGGCGCGGGGAAGAGGGGGTCTGGCTTGGGGGGCCGCGGGGCGCGGCGGCGGCACCAGGCTGTTCGGCTCGAGCCCTGCGTCAGGCGGCGGCACGCGCACACCTGCCCGCCGCCGCTCCCGGCCGCGCCATTGGCTACTTGAGCCTGGCGCGCGAGATTGAACTTTCCATTCATCCCTAGGCCGGACGGGCGCGCATGGCCGCCGCGGACCTTTCCGCGGCAGCCGGGGCTCCGAGTGACGCGCGCCGCCTCACCCCAACCCCCAACCTCCAACCCTCGTAAGCGCGTACCCGCGCAAGCTGTGGGCGCGCACGGTCGCCGCCGCGGGCTGTTAACGAGAAGGCTGCGGAGAGCGAGGGATGCCCCTTAAGCTCCGCCGCACGCGCGCCTGGTCCCCGGGCCTTCAGCTGCCAGTCCCTCGGGCGCGCCGGTGGTGGGGTGGGGGAGGAGGCGGGGCCGTGCTACACTTACTCCCCAACCTGGCACTTCGGCGGAGTGAAACTAAGGAAGTACCAACATTGTCTCTTGTTTTCTTTCACTACAAACGCTCCAGATGTACCAGTAGATAGTCGATTTCCTGTTGCGCAATTCGAAGTAATAATTAGTAATGTATCTTTAAATCCAGTGAACATTGTAGACAGTGTCAGAAGTTTGGGGAGCCTAGTATCAGCTATAATCAACATTATACTTTCTTAAACGGTAAAATACCCAACCTCAACCTCAAAGTGAATGCAAACTTACTAATCACCCAAGGTGCAAAAACATCTGTGGCTGAAAATTTTGTGATATGTACATACCCCGTGATATATATATATATATATCTCCACCGTATTTGGGTATATCTTCCCAAAATATGACTGCCTTCTCTCCCTACATTTTCTCCTTAATTATTTTCATAGTTCTTTTTTGTCACCTAAAATTTCTCTTTTTTGCTCTCAAAACCAAACATTTCTAGTCAACCATTGTCTGACACCTACAAAATCAGTCTTGTGATCTGATAGGCTATTTGGTGGAACTGATCTAAAGGATTAAATATTTCAGCAAACAAAAAAGTGTTGGAAACCAGATGTAAGATAAAAAAATAAAATAAAAATTAAAAATACCAGGTGTAAGGCAAAAGTGTTTGAAATGAACTTGTAAAATCAAGGTTAATTAACTGTTTAATATTCTCCAGCAAATAACAAATCTAGACACCATTTTTGTGTAATGATGACCATATTTCCCCTTACAGTTTCTGGATTAAGATTCAAAAACCAGTTCATCTATCAGGAATAACTGCATCTAGAAAAAGCACCTCTGGTCTGAAAGTGTGATTAATGGAGCAAACTGATCAAAAGCAGAATCTCAGGTAACCCCCTAAGAATTTTCCAGATTGGTTACCTTGGACAGATTCTCTCTATGGCTGCCCATCTTTCCATGTAAGACAGCTTGTATAGAATGTGACTTATTTTATACATTCCTTTTTATTCATAAGTACATAAAGTGTTTCTTATATTATTCATTAAGTAATGCAGAGATTCTTTTAGGTACAATTTATAGTTATTAATCTATCAATCAAATTCAGCTGACTCATTACAATGTTACATACTTTACATTTTGAGTCCAAATATAATTTAATGGAAAAAGATACAGACATTGATTGCTAGAAATGAAAAAACAAAGCAATTAATTATATATCACTATCTGAAATGTAATATGCTTTGGGTTAAAAGCATTACGGTAATTTTTTTATTCATGAATGGCATTTACCAATGATGGTCTTTTAGAATGCACTTCAATTTTTAAAAGTAAATTTTTAGGTCCTCTATTTAGATCTATTAGATCTAATAGCAAGTTATACTTTAGATCTAATGTATATTTGTATCTTACCTGTTTAAAGTCATGAGGAGATTATTGTACACAGAAAATAAAAACTAAACCATTAAAACTTAACCCAGAGTTGTTATACCAAACAATTAAGAACTTGTCTGTCTTCTTGGTTTTGAATTGCTTGTCAGCATGGCATTGTGTTGCTACCACAAAAATGAAAAAATGGGACGTTATAATACTTAGTGTATTATTTCATATCAGGTACTGAGAAGGGGAGATGATGAACTTTAATGGAGTAACTACTTACTAAGGAATGTGTTAGCATGGTTAGAAAGGGATAAAAAAAGGGGATAAAGAGAAAGAAGGCGAATTCTTTCTAAAACAGAATCTTTCAACACAGGGCCATAGTGATAATGGTAAAATTATGTCTGATAATCCTGAGAAAACAGGCTCTTATTCTTAATATTTCCTGCTTCATCAACAGTGTCTGGCACATGGTAAAGGTAAAGAATTACTGTTTTTTAATGAATGCATGGGAATGAACACTAACATTTTCAAGCAAAATTGCAAGACATTTAGAAAATGCGTTGTTATATCTCTCTCCCCACCCTCCCCTTTTTATGATAAATACATGAAAGCAAATCCCAGACATCAGGTCATTTTACTTGTGAATTTTAAGTATTGTGAGTTATAATATTGGAAAACTAGGCTCCTTAAATATTTGTTCTCCTGCTCTAAAACAACTTGCAAAGTAAAGTTTAAGAATAAGGTAAGAATAGTCCCATTATTACAACTCGGTGATTTTACTGCTACTCTGAAAAATGAATTATCTTTGAGACCTGACTAGATCCGCATAGATTTTTTTCCCCTTTGTTACAGTAAAATAAATAACTCCAGGCACAAAAGCTTGTTTCAGAGTGCTATATCCCTATCCAAACTTATCACTAATTTATCTTATTTTCAAAATTAAACATTTTTGAAGCAAAGAGAGTCATCCAAATTGTAAGATATTTTTGGAGTCCTCTCACACATAAAAAAACGAAAATTAAAAATGGAAAGGAATTTTGATATTTACAAAATTATGACATACTCACTTATCAAATTGGCAAAAATCCAAAAGTTTGACAATAAACTCTGTTAGTGAGGCTGTGGGTAAACTGACACTTTCTTACATTGCTATTAGGAGTGCAAAAGGGACACAGCTTTTCAAGAGGGTAATTGGGTGAAATCTATTAAAATTATAAATATGTCCTATGACCCAACAACCCCTTTTCTAGGAAATTATCCTACAGGTATAACTGCATACATAGAAATGATGTGTGATTGTGGATTTAATATTTTTATAATAGAAAAAGAATGGAAGTAACCCAGATGATGTCCATCTATAGGGTACTGGATAAATAAATATAAATGATAGGGCATTAGTTCAATGGATGTAAAATCTGTGTATTTATATGGAAATAATACATTGTTAGTACAAGAAACTGGATGTCAGATGCCTCACATGCTACCTTTTATGTGAGAAAGACAGAGAATAATAAGAATAAATACATATATAGAATATATATATATATATATAGAGAGAGAGAGGACATACACACACACACACACACACACACACACGCCATTAGAAACACTAGAAGATAGACAAGAAACTAATATAAGTGGTCGCCTATTGGGGAGATCAGAATGAACAGGAATATGGGTGAGAGCAAGACTTCGTAATGTATGATTTTTATGTAGTTTTGATTTTGGAACCATGTGGACGTATTACTTATTCAGAATTTTAAAAATAAAACCAAACAAATTTTGACAAACTATTAATGCTACTTCTAAGTAAAAGACAAAAACACTTCCCATACTTGAAAATTCAGTTTTTAAAAAAGATGTTCTCACACATCTGTGGCCTCACAATAGGTACCCAAGAAATGGCCGTAGAATAGATTGAATAAATGACTATTTGCACTGCTTTCATGTAATTCCCCCAAGCCTTTGAAGCAGAAAAAGACATTAGCCCCATTTTATAAATGAGAAAACAGACATTCCAAGTGAGCTGAGTGAGATTTTAAATAAAACAATTAGTATTCAAATTGGAATCACCTGACCCTGAATGCAGCATTCTATATGTTATAGGGACCCTTCAGTCCAACACATTTTTATTTTAAATTTTAAACTTCAAATGAGGGAACATTTCAACCACCAGTGTTTCATATGCTTCCTTTATAGCCCAGATCTCTTAAACCCTCAGATTTTAATCTCAACATTGCTTGTAATATCTCTCCCTCTACTCCTCTAATTGGCTAGAATTTTGCAGTTGAGAGCAATTTTGCAGTTATTCAGTCTTTTCATTTAGTTTCATAATTAAGTAATTCTAACAGAATATTTTCTTTTCACTTTTTAAATGATTTATTTTAAATTTATGTTTTCAGGCTTTTCTGTTTTAACCATCCTTTCTCCCATTCCCACTATCCTCTAAAAAGTTTCATCCCAACATTGAACATTGATATGCTATAGGGAAATGGCTGAATTATGATATATGACTACAAACACTGCTGCCACAAAGAATAAATCAATAGAAATACATTTATAATAATACCAGCATCTAGCATTTATCAAATGCTTAAGTTTGAAGCCTGACAGAAGTGCTTTACATAATTGTTTCATTTAATTATCACAACAAATCTATTAGTATGATTGCTAGTCTAATAGGTGAGGCTTTTGCAAAATTATGCAGCTAGTAAGAGATGCACAAGAAGCCAGGAGTCATAATGAACTTAGGTTGCACTTGTTTTTATCTGTTCTAGTTTGGGAATACTGCCGGAATGCAAAACACGAGAAATGGATTGGCTTTTATAAAAGGGGGTTTATTTGGTTACACAGCTACAGTCGTAAGGCCATAAAGTGTCCAAGGTAACACATCAGCAATTGGGTACCTTCACTGGAGGATGGCCAGTGGCGTCTGGAAAACCTCTGTTAGTTGGGAAGGCACAGGGCTGGCGTCTGCTCTGGAGTCCTGGTTTCAAAATAGCTTTCTCCCAGGACGTTCTTCTCTAGGCTTCAGCTTCTCTCCAAAATGTCATTCTTTGTTGCTCTTGGGGCATTTGTCCTCTCTTAGCTTCTCCAGAGCAAAAGTCTGCTTTCAAAGTCCGTCTCCAAAATGTCTCTGTAAATTGCAGTTCCTCTCTCAGCTCTTGTGCATTCTTCAAAGTGTCCCTCTTGGCGTAGCAAGCTGGCTCCTTCTGTCTGAGTTATAGTGCTCCAGTAAACTAATCAAGGCCCATGCTGAATGGGCAGAGCCACACCTCCATGGAAATTATCCAGTGAAAGTTGTTGCCCTCAATTGAGTGATCACATCTCCACGGAGACATCCAATCGAAAGTCTCCAACCCAATCAACACCAATACTTTCCTGCCCACACAAGACTGCATCAAAGATAATGGTGTTTTGGGGGACTTAATATATCCAAACCAGCACACTATCCAATGTTGAAATTCTTGGAGCTTGCCTCCCATGCAGGAATTACAACTTTGAGAGTGCAGCAAATCCTGGCTTGTGATCTCCCTAATCTTCATCCTTTTAAGATCCCAAGAAGGAAAGATGACATGAACAAGGGTTCTTAACTGGGTCCAAGTATCCCAAGTCTATAACTGATCTTCAAGGAGCCCTTTATGCAATATATTGTATAACTTCACATATATATTTTTTGCTGGGATGAGAGCTCATAACTTTCGTCATACTCTCAAAGAGGTCCATAACCCACAGAAAGTTAAGAACCACTAACAAAGGATGTGTGAGGAGAAAGTAATATCTCCCCTCTAGGAGCACCACTGCCTAGTAAACTGCAGTTCTAAAAAAGAGAAAAAAATGTGAGTGTCCTTATGAGTGGCTTGGCCTCCTTGACCTTTCCACCTGAGAGTAACAGCTTGCTGCAGAAATTAGGGGTAGGGTGATTTGGGCTATGAAATAGCCATGAGAAGATACTTGGCATTTTCTTTAAAGAGGCAACACCACAGCTGATGGAAATTATCTCTTTAAAGACAATTTATAGGGAATCTTCACAGTGTTCTAATGGTTATTCTTGAAACTGGTCATCAGAGGACTCTGCTCTGGCCACTCCTCATTTTAAAGTAAATGTTCCTTTGCCAAGCATAGGATTAGAAATCTAGTGGCTGGTATCTCAGTTTTTGAAAAACAGCAAATTTCTCAACTTTTTCAAGTTGTCATCTCATCAGCATGAGAGAGGTTTTTTGTTGTTTTTGATGTGTTTTTTGTACAGTGACTTGGACTGGTCATAACAGTACATTAACCAATCTCTTACTTGCACTGAATTATGTATGTAGACTCTTCACCGCATTATTGCCTCATCGTCAAAAAGCCTTAGAGATTTTGAAAGGCTACAGGATGTAGCTTAAAGATCTCTGGTGTGAATCTTGGTTTGGCTACCTAATGAATTGGGTACTGACTCTCTTGGAATTTTACTTTTTTACATGAGTAAAATAGGCAGATGCTTGGTATGCAGTAAATTCTCTGTAAATGTTGGTTGATGTTTTTACTTCAAAGGTGATCAAGCACTGTGCACATAGGGGTCGACCAGATTCTGAATCCGAAAATCAAATACAAGTCTTGCAATTACCTTGCCATTGTGGGTTGCAGTCAGCATTGTGCTAGTATTCCTTTTACCAGTCATTTTAAAGATTTAACATTTTAATATACAGTGCTAGCATTAAGATAATGTGATTGCTTCTTTCACAAACTTACTTGAATTTGTACCTAAAAATGAATGTGGCCTACTCTTTAATATACTTAGTCCAACATTTTTACTTAGAACACCTTTGACAGTCCTCTTTGGGAGTAGACTTCA
>PVKY010008971.1:0-13654 GCA_004027775.1 Bradypus variegatus
GGACGTATCTGTCTCGGGACGGGGAGCCCAAAGGATCAGGTGCCGATGGGTGAATTTAGGGATTCTCTGTCCCTTTCTCTCTCTCTCTCAACCTGGGCAGCTCAGTGGAGAAAGCCTCAACCGTTTTCGGCTTGCAGTGCTCTACAGTAAAGAAAGCCTCAGCCATTTTAAACTTGCAACACTCTGACCCAGACAAGGTAGAGACAGCAGAATCAGAGAAACAAAGAATCTATTTATATGCAAATGACCTCTCGCTAGGAGGCACAGATTCCCAAAGGAAAGAGGTGAGGCCCAGTTCTACTACCTGCCTTCAATTCAGAACAAGACCCCAGACCCTGGGGGAAAACAGGCCCCAGCCACACCTCCTTACACCAGTCTGTAGTGACAGGCTGGCAGGCGCCACCTGCTGGGCAGAAAAGCACAGGGTGTGCCAATCCTCTAAGACACACCATCAGGGAAACCGGATACTGAATATTTACTTGTTCTGGAACCTGAGCCTGTTCTCATCTGGGAAAACCTGACTGGGGTGGCCTAGGAGGTCAGATGCCTAAACAACAGAAAGCTACAACCTACACTAATTAAAATGAAGTTATGGCCCAGTGAAAGGAACAAACCTACACTTCAATTGAGGTACAGGAATTTAAACAACTAATGCTAAATCAAACCAAAAAGTTTAGAGGAGATATGGCAAAAAAGATAAAGGCTATTAAAAAAAGTCTGGGCATACATAAGGCAGAAATTGCAAGTTCAGAAAAACAACTAGCAGAATCTAGGGAAATGAAAGGCACAACACAAGAGATGAAAGACAGAATGGAAACATACAATAGCAGATCTCAAGAGACAGAAGAAAACACTCAGTAACTGGAGAGCAAGGCACATGAAAGCCTACACACAAAAGAACAGATAGAGAAAAGAATGGAAAAATATGAGCAACATCTCTGGGAACTTAAAGAAAAAACAAACAGCAAGAATTTACATGTCATTGGTGTCCCAGAAGGAGAACAGAAGGGAAAAGGGGCAGAAGCAATAATAGAGTTTAAGCAATGAAAGTTTCCCATCTCTCATGAAAGACATAAAATTACAAATCCAAGAAGCGCAGCGTACTCCAAACAGAATAGATCTGAATAGGCCTACACCAAGACACTTAATAATCAGATTACCAAATGTCAAAGACAAAGAGAGAATCCTGAAAGTAGCAAGTGAAAAGCAATCCATCACATACAAAGGAAGCTTAATAAGACTATGTGCAGATCTCTCAGCAGAAACCATGGAGGCACGAAGGAAGTGGTGTGATATATTTAAGATACTGAAAGAGAAAAACCGCCAACCAAGAATCCTATATCCAGCAAAGCCGTCCTTCAAATATGAGGGAAAGCACAAAATATTCTCTGACAAACAGACAATGAGAGACATTGTGAACAAGACACCTGCCCTACAGGAAATACTAAAGGGAACACTACAGAGTGATAGAAGACAGGAGTGCGTGGTTTGGAACACAATTTTGGGAGATGGTGGCACAGCAATGTAAGTACAGTGAACAAAGATAACTATGAATATAGTTGAGAGAAGAATGTTGGGAACATGTGAGACACCAGAAGAAAGGAGGAAAAATAAAGATTGGGACTGTGTAACAGTGAAACCTAGAGTGTTCAGCAATTGTGATAAAATGTACAAATATGTTTTTTTACCAGGGAGAACAAACAAATGTCAACCTTGCAAGGTGTTAATAATAGGGAGGTATTGGGGGAAAAATACAATCAACATACACTAGAGACTACAATTAACAGAATCATTCTATTATGCTTCCTTTAATGTAACAAAGGCAATATACCAAAGCTAAATGCAGATAAAAAGGGGGCATAGGGGAGGGGTGTGAGACTTGGCATTGGTGGTATTGTCTGACTCTTTATTCTACTTTGATCTAAGGTTATCTTTCCTTTTGCTGCTTCCTAGCTGTTGTGTTCGTTTGTTTTTTTTTCCTCTTTCTCTTTTCTTTTTCTTTTGTCTCTCTACCTTCTTTGACTCTTCCTCCTGCTTTGTGGAAGAAATGTAGATGTCCTTACATAGAAAGTGCTGAGGGTGGTGAACACATAAATATGTTGCTGTACAGAGAACCATTGATTGTTTACTTAGGAAGGAATGTATGGGGTGTGAACAAAACCATCTTAAAAAAAAATGGGTTGAAAACTAAAACTTGAGGGCAATATACTGAGTGAAATAAGCCAGACACATAAGGACAAATATTGCAAGATCTCATTGATAGGAAATAATTATAATATGTAAACTCATAGACATGAAATGTAAGTTACCAAGATACAGAATGAGGCTAAAGAATGGGGAGTGGTTGCTTAGTATAAGCAGAATGTTAAATATTTGGAAATGAACAGAGGTGATGGTAGCACATTGTGAGAATAACTAACAGTGCTGAATGGTGTGTGAATGAAGTAGAAAGGGGAAGCTCAGAGTCATGTATGTCACCAGAAGGAAAGTTGGAGGTTAAAAGATGGTAATGTATAAAACCGTAAACCTTGTGGTGGGCAATATCCAAGATTAACTGTACAAATATGAGAAATCTCCTTCATGAACCAGAACAAATGTATGACACTATATAACTAGAAGTTAATAATAGAGGGCATATAGGAAAACATATATACCTATTGCAAACTATATACGAAAGTTAGTAGTATTTCAATGTTCTTTCATAAACAGTAACAAATGTACTATACCAATACTACAAGTCAACAATGGAGGGGGGTTGGTTAGGGATAGGGGAGGATTCAAGTTTCCTTTTCATTTTTTTTTCTTTGTCTTTATTTCTTTTCTGGAGTAATAAAAATGTTCTAAAAATTAAACAAAAACTAACTGTGGTGATGGATGCACAGCTGTATGATGGTACTGGGGGTAAGTGATTGTACACTTTGGATCTTTGGATAATTGTATGTGAACAATCACAATAAAAAAAAAGTCTAAGAGTTGTGTCCATGGATCCTAGAGAAAAAAGAGATTTGTGTTGAAAACAATATTTTTAAAATGACAGAAATTTGCAAAATTGATGAAAAATATGTATTAAAGAATCCAGAAGTTCAAAGAAATCTGAACAGAATAAACTTAAGTAAAACTACACTGAAATACATTACTATCAAACTTCTGAAGCCATAGAGAAAGAAAACACCTTTAAAGAGTCACAGAAAAATGATAATTTGAATGATTTTTGTATTTCTCATGAAAAATTTTGGAGGCTAGAAGAAACTAAATCAACTCTTCTAAAGTTCTGAAAGAAAATGACTGCACTTTTTTTTCAATTTTGTTGAGATATTCACATACCATGCAATCATCCAAAGTGTGTAATCAGTTGTTCACTGTGTCTTCACAAATTTGTGCATTCATCACCACAATCAATTTTTGAATATTTTCATTACTCAAAAAAAGAGTAAAAATAAAAGTAAAAAAGAACACCCACAGCATTACATACCCCATTCCTTTTATTCATTTACTTTCTGTCCCCGTTTTTCTACTCGTCCGTCCATACACCAGATAAAGGGAGTGTGAGCCACAAGGTTTTCACAATCACATGGTTACACCATATAAAACAATCATCTTCAAGAATCAAAGCTACTGGGTTATAGTTCCAAGGTTTCAGGTATTTCCTTCCAGCTATTCTAATACACTAAAAACAAAAAGGGATATCTAAATAATGCAGATTAATCTCCAGAATGACCTCTTGACTCCATCCGAATCTCTCAGTCACTGAAAATTTATTTAGTTTCATATCTTTTTCCCCTCTTGGTCAAGAAGGCTTTCTCAATCCCACAATGCAGGTCCAAGCTCATCCCCATGAGTCACGTCCCATGTAGCAAGGGAGATTTACATCCCTGGGACTCATATCCCATGTAGGGAGTTGGACAGTGAGACCACCTGCTGAGTGAGCTTAGAGAGAGGACCACATGTGAGCAAGAAAAGAGGTTCTCTTGGGATGATTCTTAGGCAAAACTATAAGTAGGCTTAGCCTTTCCTTTGCAGTAAAAACTTCACAAGGGCAAACCCCAAGATCAAGGGCTATGACTGTACCTCAAAGTTCAATAATCAGGAAAGAAAGCAAAAATAAAGAAATACTGGGTGAATCTATACTAAAGGAACTGTCCGCAGAACTTTCCTGAAAAATACTCTGAGACTTTTGTTAGGGCTAAATAGCAAGACTGGAGAAAAGCAACAATATTTGTCAGATCTGGGTAAACAGAAGAGAAGATTTTTTCCTCTTAGTTTGTTGAAACACGTGTATCTCTTAAAAACAATTATAATATTGTCTGCAGGAGTGTTAAATGTGTGAAGATATAATTCATAACATACTACTTATACTTACTACTATAGCAGTAGTAAGACTTGCATTTTATTTCAAGTGCTAAAATATTAACTCTATATAGAGTAAGAAAGGTTAGTTATGTGTAGAATAACTGATAGTCTATTTTTAAAAAATACAATACATAAATTAAAATGGGACACTAAAAATAAAAATAGCCAAGTAACCAAAAAAAAAGGGAAGGTTGAATAGAGGAAGAATTACAAAAATGAGGGAACAGGGAGGAAACAAGCCACAAAATAGTTTACCTAAATTAAACCAAATCAACCATTACAAGATAATACAATGATTGGTTTATGCCTCTAATAACTGTACTTCAACGTATAGAAAAATCCACAGAATTAATACTTCACAACCCCTATTCTCAGTAAAAGATAGAGAAAATAGAACAAAAAGAATAAAAATTAGCAAGTATAAAGACATGAACAATATTGGAAGAAACAACATATTTGACATATTTAGAACATTCCACGCAATAAATGCAGAAGATACAACCTTTTATAATATGCAAATTATATTCTCCACGATAAATCGCATTCTCAGCCACAAAGTAAAGCAAATTTAAAGAAATTTAAAACATACAAAGTATATTTTTGACAGTACCAAAATTTACAACTAAGCATTATCAGAAATATATGTGGAATAGTCTCACCTATGTGAAAATTGAGAAGTTCACTTCTAAGCAACCCATGGTTCAAATATGTAGTCACAGGGAAATTCAAATTAAAAAAGTTAAAATGAAAATACAACATACAGGAATGCATGGGGTATAGCTAAGAACAATGGTCAGAGGGAAAGTGGCATCATTAATTGTCAAACAAATAAATATTTCAAATTAATGACATAAGTTATCACTTTAAGTCTAGGAAAAAAGAAGAGCAAAGTAAACCTTAAGCAAGCAGATGACAGAAGAAAATAAAGAGATAAGCAAAAATCTATGAAATTGAAAAATAAGGAAAAATCAAGGAAATGAGTCTGATTCTTGAAAATATTAACATAGTTGATCATTTATAATCAAGACTGATAAAGAAAATAAGACATAAGATACAAATTACTAACAACAGGAATAAACAAGAGGAATCACTCCTGTATTTAGAGACAATAAAAGGGTAAGAGAATACTGTGAAAAAATTTATGCCCATAACTTTTGACGGCTCATATGAAACTTTGTTTTCTTGAAGACACAAAATCAAAGCTCATTCAAGAAGAAATAGATGACCTGTTTACTTTTGTATTCATTAAAAAGTCAAAAATATTCCAACAAAGATATCTCCAGGCCAAGGGGGCAATTTCTAGAAGAAATTTGAGGAAGAAATCATCATGATTCTGAACAATCTCAGAAAATGGAAGAATAGGGTACACTTAATAACTCATTTTAAAAGGTCAACATTATCATAATAACAAAGGCAAAGACACTGCAAGTCAGAAAAATACAGACCAGTATCTCTCATGAACATAAATGTAAAGACTGTCCACAAAATATTAGCAGGCTGAACCCAGTAAAAGTGAAGTGGCAATTCATTCCAACCAAATGAAGTTTATCACAGGAATTTAAAGGTAGCCTAAATTTGAAAATCAATGTGATTCAACATATTAAGAAGCAAATGAGGAAAAACCATATGATCATCTCAATAAATCCAGGAAAAGCATTTGGAAAAATTCAATCCATTACTGTTAAAAACTCTCAGCTAACTAGGTATAGAAGGAAACTTCCTTGAATTATCAAGGACATTAAAAACAAACTGGTATCTATATCTTTATTTATACATAACATCCATCATATATATCTCAAATATCAAAAAATTAACAACAGATTAACTTTGTTATTAAAGTAAAGCCCATAAACAGACAAGAACACAAATAAAAATATGTACTACTGAATAAACTGACACAAAGCGATAACCACACTACCCAGGTAAGAAATAAAATATTTGCATTTGCAGCAGACACTAACCTCAAGTCTTCTAGCAATCACTACACCATTCCTACCAAAAGGTAACCACCATCTTGATATAAATGATTTGTTTGTTATGTGTTAAAAATATATATATATTTTATTTTCTGCCTGGCTTCTTTGCTGAATATAGCGATATTCTTATTTGCATTTTTGTGCACACCGGTGATTGTTTTTCCTTCATATTTTTTACTGCTGTATTGTACTCCTATTGTACAAACATACCTCAACTGACTTATCCATGCTTATGCAAATTGACATTCAGATGTTTTAGAGTTTTTGGCTTTTGATAATGCTGTCATGAGCATTTTGCTGCATATCTCTTGGTGCTCATTGCATGAGTTGATTGCTGAATATATACCTGAGAGTGGAATTGTCAGGTCATAGGTTATGTCCATTTTATTGGTTGGGGGGGGCAGCTAAGTTGTTTATTAAGTCCGTAGAAAAGTGACTGTACAGATTAGAGACGTGACCCCGAAGACAGGGAGGCTGGGGCCCGGCTCCATGCTAGGGAGCTCCAGGCTGGCGCCTGAGGTTGTGTGGTCTCACGAGCCTGCCCGCGTGCAGGTGAGCTCCCTGGAGGTGCCGGAGGATCTATTAGGTGTGCTGCCCCCAAGCGGCTCAGCTCTGTCACTGCGGTGTATGTACCTGCGTTTCACTGCTGGGCAGAAATAGCGAGCGCGGGGTCCGCGTCCACCTCCGCACTTACCTCGCTGACGCGGGGCATGGAATGCATCACCACCACCTTCTTCTTGGCCTAGGTCGTGCTGCGGGGAGTGAGGATGAACCGACCAAAGCAAGCCTCGTACGCCTGGGTCGAGCCAAAGCGCTCCTTCCGGATCCGCGACGCGTAGAGCACGTTGCTGTCCCGCAGCGCCCGTTGCTGCCCCGCAGCGCCCGTTGCTGCCCCGCAGCGCCCGTTGCTGTCCCGCAGCGCCCGTTGCTGTCCCGCAGCGCCTCCTCAATGCTCTGGAACCCCGCCTGCTTGGGGCGGCGGCAGGCCAGGGAGGCCGGCACACTAGGGCGCGAGCGCAGGCTGGGAGGGGCCACGTATCAGGGCCCCACCAACGTGATGGCCATGCCGTGAGCAGTCCCGAGCACCTCCCGGACGGGGAAGATGTCCAGCAGGTCCTGGGTGGGATGATCCCCAGCCCGTCCCCAGGGTTGATGCCCGGGCCTCAGGCAGTGCTTGCCGCCTGCCTCACCGCCCCAGCCTGTGGGCGCCGAAGCACCGTTGTCCGTGTTGCATCTCAAGGGCTTGACGCAGTCAGTCAGGGACTGGCCCTTCTGGATGGAGGGGGTAGCTTCAGAGAAGCTGAGCACGGCGCCCCCACGAGCCCCCCACCCACCCCAGGCGGCCACGGCTGCAGCAAAGGAGTTGCTGGTCGGCGTGGTCACCTCATAGAACACGGAGGCCACACCTTGAAGACGTGTAGGCTTCGCTCCCTCCGGGCCGTATACGCAGCGTGGGCGCCACATTGAACAGGTGAGACAGCTGGTCTTTGGTGAACTTCTGGATGGGCAGGACATGTTGGCCCACTAAGTGCAGCAGGGGTGAGGTTTGGGGCTGCAGCAGGCCTGGGGTCCCCGGGTTCTGGGATAACGCCCGTCTCTCCCTGCTGCTGGTGGAGGGTAGCAGGTGCTGTCAGGGGTTCCCGTCAGCCCCGGCTCAGCTGCCTTGATTTGAACATTTTTCTCAGCTTCAAAACTGTAAGCTTGTAAGCTAATAAATTCCTGTTGTTGAGACCAGCACTTTTCCTGGTGTCTGCTTCTAGCAGCCTGGCACAGTAAAACATGTTTCAATGAATTCTGTATGAATTTGATATGATTTTGAAAATAGTTTTGTTCTTTGATTTATTGAATTTTATTTTTAAGTGATGTATTGGCTTGAATTATTTTTAGAGATGCTTTCCATTTGAAAACTGAGGCAACTCTCCCCTTTTCTATGTTGTACAGTATTGTTTGTCATACTCCCAACTCGGTTTTTATCTCTTTATCTATTATCCATAAGGAAATAGCCAGCCAGACCTTAGCCTTAGCTCCTGTCACTGTGAGGATTTCCCGTGGCTCTTTGTGTTCCACCTGTGCAGTGGTCAAATCTCCATCTGAATGATGGAGGTGGAAGCTCAGTTATGAGCTTGGTTCTGGGTCAGTGTCTATGGTTGGAGACGTTCCTTCAGTTTAGTCTCTGGGATTGAATGCAGTCCTTGCTGCCCCACCTTAGAGACACTGAAACATTGCAGTACATGAGCAGGAATAATTTTAAGATGACACCCACTCAAGACACATGCTCTCCCTTCACTTACCAGACCCAGGGATGGTGCTTGTTGAGGCACTTCCAGGCAGCCAGACTGGATTCCGCAGCTGTTTTGCCTCTACTTTAGTTTCTACTCTTTGTTTTCTTCAGAGGGTCTCCTTAAAATAACTGTAAAAAGAGAGGTGGGCGTTGGGCAGTTCTATGAAAGGTGCTATGAAATCCTCAATAGAAAGCACTATGCCATGGAAAGATCTGCAGATTCTACGACTCTAATTCAGGTGCAAAAATATACAAGAAGGAAATAGATACTTGGAGTGTGCTCAGCTCTTTGTTGAGTATATATACTCTTTTTACGACCTTGAAATAATTTTAAAAATCTAAGCATTATCCCAGTGTGGTGCAAAATGATTTGATTTTAATGCATGAGCACTAATTTTCATCTAAGATTTGTACAGCATAATTCCTCTGACAGGCCATGGCCAGCAACTCACTTCACAGCAATTTATATATTTTCATAATGAGTTGAATTATTTTTAACTAGACTGTCTTTGCTTTAATAAAAATGTGAAAAGGCAGTACCCATTTGCTAATTAGGTTCAAAAGTTGACATTCTCTCTCATGGAAGGAATAAGAATATGAAACATACCAATGGTTGGTGTGCTTTTACACTCCCATGCACACACACACACACACACACACACACACAATATCCAATATCATTCTGTTTGATAACTTCATTTGTTTAGGAAAAATTAAAACCAAATTTTCAGTATGAGTAATTGTAGATGTTTTATTTCCAAGAGATTGAAGTGCTCTAGGTGTTCTTCCTGTACTATTTTGAAAATGAATGGAATATTGGAATATTTGTAGGATATTACACATAATAATGTTATTATCTTCAAAATAGCAGGGTGGTGGTGTAAATTGGGAACTTGGAATCTGTAGACCTGTGATCTCACAAATTTTTTAATGTTGTCAGCTATATACAGAGTTCTTCCATTTTCAATAACAGCATGTTGCATGCCTCTGAAGTACTAGTTTTATTCTCTGTATAAATTAAGAATACATAGACTCTCATTTGCAAAACAGAAAATCTCACTTAAAAAAAGGGCTATGAAAACAATACTCCAAAGAATACATAAAAGTAGTGAATAAAAAATGTAGAGTGCTCACTCTTTTAGGGGAAAGGAGCATAACTTAGGAAAGAGGAGGGACTATTTCATAAAGAATTTAAATGATTTCTGACAGATCAGCCATCATTCATGGATGAAAGCAATACAAATGGTGTTTGCCTCTTTCAAGAAGAAAGGAAATCACTTAAAAAAATATCAAGAAAACTGATTAGCCTGAGATGGAGGCAGAATAGCTAGAAACAATGTCCCAAATTATGTGACCACATAGACTCATGGAGATCACCATTGCACGCTGCCAGGGGTGAGGTCACCTCTTTTCCTCTTTGGCATTGAGTGCTCAATTTTCCCTCCATCATTACTACAATGGCTGTGCCAGGAAATGTAATTTCCTCTCGTCATCCACTAACAGGGAAAAGATTCTCCCCTTCCCTGCTTCCAGGACCCATCAAAGAAATGCCTGTGATGGGCTACATTATTGCACACATCCATGAAATAGATGTGAAGAAAACATGGAGAGTGCTTACAAGACTCATATGAAGTAATAGTCTCCCAAAGCAGGAAGGAGTTTCTGGAAAACCTCTGTTCACTGGGAAGACACGTGGCTGGCATCTGCTTGCTCCCAGGTTGTGTTTCAAAATGGCGTTCTCCAAAATGTCTGCATCAGCTTTCAATGGCCGTCTTCAAAATGTCTCTCTAAGCTGCAGCCCTGAGTTCCTTCTGTTTGTCAGCTCTTTTATACGGCTCCAGTGATTTAATTCAGACCCACCCTGAATGGGTGGGTAACACCTCCATGGAAACTATCCAACCAAACATCTTGCCCACAGTTGATTGAGTCACATCTCCATGGAAACTACCCAATCCAAAGGTTCTATCCTAATCAAGATGAGATAGTCTCCCCCACAAGACTGCGGCAAAAACGGTGTTTTGGGGGACATAATATATCCAAATCCGGCATACTGCCCAATAACCCAGCATCTGCCGACACCCTTCTTTACATACTTATTTGTACACATATGTGTCCTTCTCTATTCTCTTGATCTATCCATCCATTACAAAAAGACTGTCCCCATATTGCCAAGTATGCAGTTTGGGTATATTTTAGAACACCATATCCTACTTTCTATTTTGTCAAAAAATTTTGTAGAACTACTCTCATTCTAGACTTTTATATTAAATAGTAATTTAGAAATTATTGCAGAAGAGTTATAGTATCTTGTGTTATGTGTAGTTCATAGATCAGATGGTTCAAGCAGATATCAATGCTATGTACAAATGTTAAAGGAAAAGGTTTTGGGGAAAATTTATCATCCATCTATAGGTATATATGTATAGTTTGATCTACCAACTATAAATATGTCTGTTTCCCTTACAACTAGAAAGTCAGTTAATTCAAACATTACAAAAGCATTTCTTAATTAGCAAACAAAAGGTTGTTTTGAGTTGTTTATGTATTTGGATATTAGTTTCAGGCTTGTTTCCACCTTGTTCAGAAATTATATTCTGAGCCTAGTTTTTCTGAATATATATTTCCGTACTTCTACATATATCAATACATATACATGTCAATCTTGTTCATCATGATATTCAGATCTTTTACATCTCTACTGACTTGGGGTGTGTATGATTGTTCAATCAATTATAAAGAATTGTATTCAAATTTTCCCATACGATTGTGTATTTGTCTATTTATCTCTGTTGAGTGGCCTATTTTGGTTTTGTGTATTTAAATAAGACATGTTATTCAAATCTATCATACACACAGTAAAGTACACAGATCAAATATGTCCAGCTCAATCAATAACATACTCACTTGCCCATCACCCATTGGTAGAAATAGAACATTGCTAAAAACACTGTATTTCTACCTACTCTTAATCAGTAATTCCCATTCCCAAAGGTAACTGACTTCTTTGATCATAGGGTAATGTTGTCTGATTTTGAATTTTTTATTAAAGGAATCATAACTCTTTTTTATGCTATGTCTTCTGTTCAATTATTTTTGTTGCTGTCATTCTATGTAATTCTCTGTCCTGCTCCTAATAGGCACAAGACATGAAAGATGGCTATATATTCTTTTAACATTCCTCCCATGGAGCTGTGGGGTCAGTATTCCCCCACTTTGCATCTGTATGGACCCTCTTGCTTTACTGACCAATAGAATACAGGGAAGTGAAGCAGGCCATTGTGTAGGCCCAGATGTAAAGAGACGGGCAGCAATCACTTCCTGTTCTTTGAGACACACTCTATGAAAGCCTTGAGTTGTGCCGTAAGACATTTGACTACCTTGCAACCACCATGATGTAGAGGTCATGTGTAGGCACTCAGGTCAACACTCCCAGCTAGGTCCAGCCTTCCCCTCCCCCCACCCAGGCATCACGTGAATGAAGCTTAGTCCCTCCAGCCCAGCCCAGCCACCAGCCAAATATTACCTAGTGACCGCCGATGAAAGCACATGGAGGGGAAGAATTGCTCAGCTGATCCCAAACCAAAGCCCTGACACACAAAATTCAGATAAACTAGTTTTTTTCAAGGCATTCAGTTTTTCAGTGGTTATTATGCAACAATAGATAATCCAAACACCAGATATCTGTAATATTTCCTTTTCCAATTAGATGTCAACTGGTATGTAAATTTTGTGTGTGCAAGCATGTGTGTGTGTGTGTGTATACACATATACATTTGGGATTTGCTGTGTATATGTATTACACCACAGCTGCACATATTTCTTTTTAGGATAGGAATGGAATAGGAAGTCATAAAGTATGCCCTATGGATACACTCAGTCATTCAGTTTGGATCTGTAATTCCAAACATTATTCCAAGTCAAAGTTGTTTTTACCAATCTTACTTTCTACCAGCAGTATATAAATGTTGCAAGTTGATCACATCCTTGTCAACATGTAATACTATTAATCAGTTTTCCTCATATTAGCCATTCTCATGGATGTGTAGAAATATCTCTCACTTTCATTTATCTTATTCCTAAAAAGTTTGAACACATTTCACTGAGTATTTGGATGCGTTCTTTTAGTAACTGTTTGTGAACACCTTTTACATTGTATGTGGGTGTATATATATATGTATATATGTATATATGGTCTTTTACCTGAAATTACACTCTAGACAATTTAGAATAATTATCCTGTTCAGGAAAAAAAATTCCAAAACATGCATTTTAAAAATAAGAATGCATGTTTGAAAGTATCAGAGAGATCACAGGGCAGAGAAATACAAGGCCATATGCAGAAGTAAAAGGAATCCCAGAAAGGGGAGCCTAGAATTGAGGGATGAATGATGGATTTCCCTGGGTATAATATTCACATACTTAGTATGAAATGGTTGAGAACCTGAAAAGCAAAAAACAAGAAACAACTTTAAACATCATTAGAAATCTTGAAGGGAATGTGCAGAGGATGAATGGATTACAAGGCTCACCCAGGAGGAGATGGCTCTACTAATTACTTCAGGCTTTACATTTTAGCCAGTTAGCTGGTCTATAAATAAGAGTAAGCTGTAAGAGAAGAGCTTTTGCAGTGATTGAAAAATTACTCCCCCTGCTGAAAGTTTGTTACTACAGGAAGAAATATAAAAAAAGAAAAAGGAATTAATATGGATAGTGATTGTATAAAACAGTGTTGTCTCATTGAGTTAAAAATATATCTAACACACAACAGCAATAGCAGATAAACTGAGAACAAGATAAGTTGATTTAAAGGTCTTCTGAGATATCATTTATTTTGCAAGTAGACCAAAGCAACAATTTATGTTATGCCTTTAAGAGTCAAGAAGCTATACTATAGTCCCTATTAACCAATTAAAATTTTTTAAAAAGGGATACTAATGAACATTTTATAATTTTTATTTGTTTTATAAAATGTAAAATATATATTAAACATATGTTGAAAGTAAGTGATGGGAAAACATGCGATGCACAAACATTAACCAAAAGTTAG
>PVKY010008972.1:0-13654 GCA_004027775.1 Bradypus variegatus
ACCGCGCCGGCCCCCGCTGCCACGCCCCTCCTCCCGTTCCATCCTATCCCCGCCTCCAGTCCTGGACCTACTGCAGCCCCAGCTTGGGGAGCGGAGCGGAGCGGGGTGGGGAGGGGATCCGGGCAGGCGACCCAGGAGACAGCGGCGTCTCGGCCTCTCCCCACCAGGCAGCCCCGGACCTCACTAGACACCCCGAGGGCACACCGACCACGCCTCTACAGTAACCCCGCGCTGACCCCTCTCCTCTTCTCTGGCCTCTTTCCCCATCCTTCTCGCCTTTACCCTCCCTACCCTTCCCCGAGCTCCGGGCCGCCGCCCTCCCCTCACTCTCGGACCGGCCTTTCTCGACGCTCCCCCCCTCCTAGGGAGATGCGATGAGCTGGTGCCCTCGCGTCCTCCTCGCCGCCCCGGGCGCGGTGTCCGCCCAGCGCCCGTGGTGGGGAGGAATTACCCCGCGAGCCCTCCGCGACGCCCCTCCCTTGGGCACCCCCCTAGCTGGCGTCCTCGGGCCATGCCCCAGGGGACCTAGCCAGGGGGTGGGCTCTAGAGAGAGGGGAGTGGAGAGGAGGAAGGACGGGGCCTTGGGCGCCTCTGAGATGCTCTCAAGAGCCAGGGGGTGTCGAGCGAGGTGCAGACTACAGAACAGCAGGCATGATGCCTTCGCCTAGTGACTCCAGCCGCTCACTGACCAGCCGGCCAAGCACCCGGGGCCTTACCCACCTCCGCCTCCACCGGCCCTGGCTGCAGGCCCTGCTCATGCTGGGGCTGGCCCAGGTGCTTCTGGGCATCCTGGTGGTCACCTTCAGCATGGTGGCCTCTTCCGTCACCTCCACTGAGAGTGTCAAAAGGTCCTGCCCATCTTGGGCTGGGTTCTCGGTGAGTTGGGTGCACCATCGTTGGGTGGGGGCGGCTCCTTGGGCCCCACCTCTCCGTACCAGCTGCAAGTCCAAATCTTCGCCTCTCCTCCCTTTCCTGGCCCTCTCCCTCCTTACAGGGCTGGGTGCACCCTGTGGTGAGGGGTTCACTCAGGGGCCTCCCCTGCCAGGCTGAGCCTGTGCTCACTCTGTCCCCAGCTGGCGTTCTCCGGGGTGGTTGGCATCGTGTCCTGGAAGCGGCCATTCACTCTAGTGGTAGGTGCCGGGTTCTGGGACCCACTGGGAGGCAGGTGCCCAACACCTGAGGACCTGCCCATTAATGCCCTCGAGGAGGGAATTGGCTTTCCAGTTTGTGCCAGCTAGGCACAAAGTTATCTGTCAAAGAGGGTGGCTTCATCCATAGTAGGGGAGCTCCTGGGAAAGAAAACTGGGTACCCATGAGGATCCCAGGCCTGAGAGTGCCCTGCTTCCCCCAGATCTCCTTCTTCTCCCTGCTGTCGGTGCTCTGTGTCATGCTCAGCATGGCTGGCTCTGTTCTCTCCTGTAAGAATGCTCAGCTGGCCCGAGAGTTCCGAGACTGCTCCATGGTGAGATTTGAGAAGGGAGAGCCGGAACGACCTGGCTGGGAGAGGAGGTGTGCTGGACGCTTGGGTTTGTTCTGACTCGGTCTGCCTCACCCTCCCTACTCCCACTCAGGAAGGAAAGATCTGTGTGTGCTGCCCCTCCGTTCCCCTGCTCCGGCCCTGTCCAGAATCAGGGCAGGAACTGAAAGTTGCCCCTAACTCCACCTGTGATGAAGCCCGAGGAGCCCTCAAGGTGAGCATGCAGCCCCCAGTTTCACCATTCCTCCCCACCACTCCATCCTCCTCCTGCTTCCCATCCTTGTCTTCCCAGACCTCGTTCTTAACTCACAGATCTAGAACATGTAGGGTTTACTTGTCCTTGGGCCTTTCTCAATCCCCTTCACTTTTATCTTCCCTTCCCCAGAACCTGCTTTTCAGCGTCTGTGGGCTCACCATCTGTGCCGCCATAATCTGTACCCTCTCTGCTATTGTCTGCTGCATTCAAATCTTCTCCCTGGACTTTGTGCACACTGTGAGTAGGACGCAGGGGCCAGGGCCAAGCCCAGGCCTGAGGGGATGGGTGGCTTCGGCACTGGCTTCTGAGCACTAGGGGCAGTGGATCACCCATTAGGGAGGGTGAGGAGGGTGAAAGGGAGTGAATTTAAGTATGTGATGTCATCTGGGACCAAGAGAGGGACTTGAGAGAGGAGAGCTGGAAGGAGGGACTTCTGAGTGGGGTGAGTTTTAAAAGGGACAGCAGCAGGATAAAGGTTGGGTGTTCTAGTGAAGACAAGAGGAGTTGGAGGATGTGGCGATTCTGGATGGGGGTGGGGCCACAGGAGGAGGGGTATCCGGGTGGGTGGGGCCAGAGCTGGAAGTCCAGGGTAGGGGCGGGATTAGAGGGGAGCTGGTTCTAAGTGAAGGAGGGCCCAGAGTTGGGAGGACCTTCTTGGAGGGGGTCAGGCCAGAAAGAGGAACTGTGTTCCCAGAAAACAGGCTTTCTAACCTGCTTGCTCCCCAGCAGCTGGCCCCTGAGAGGTCAGTCTCTGGCCCCCTGGGACCGCTGGGCTGTGCATCGTCGCCCCCAGCCCCTCTTCTACATACCATGCTGGACTTGGAGGAATTTGTACCGCCTGTGCCCCCACCGCCCTACTATCCCCCAGAGTACACCTGCAGCTCAGAAACAGATGCACAGAGGTAAGAGGCTGGCAGGATCCTGCTGGGGCAGGTAAGGGGAGAGGAGTTTGGGGCTGGGGTCTGGATTGGTGAGGAGGGATCTTTGTGGAGCAGGAGTTCTTTTCCAGGCTTTGACCCTCTCCCTCATCCTGCCAGCATCACCTATAACGGCTCCATGGACAGTCCAGTGCCCTTGTACCCTACTGATTGCCCTCCTTCTTATGAGGCCGTCATGGGGCTCAGAGGAGACAGCCAGGTGAGAACAGGGCTTGGTACAGGTTGGGGAGCTGGGGACCAAGCCTGGAAAGCTGAGAGAGCTGCAGAAGCTGGATAAAGATAATGACAGTTCTGATGATGTTTACAGTGCTAGCACATCCGCTGTTATCTTCCCTAGGGCCTGGTGAAGACGGTAGGGTAGGAGCTATAATTTCTATTTTACAGATGTGGAAACTGAGGCCCACATAAGTGACCAGCACAAAGTGACAAAACTGGACTGGAATCTAGGTCTCCAGAACTCTGGCCAGCACATGGGGGTGTTCAGGTCACTGTGCAGGGCTGGCCCCTTGACCCTTGTGTCTTCTGCAGGCCACTCTGTTTGATCCTCAGCTTCATGATGGCTCCTGCATCTGTGAGCGAGTGGCCTCCATTGTAGATGGTGAGCAGAGAGTGGGGAAGAGTGAACGAGGGCAGGGCTGCCAGGGGGCGGGGGATGAGACTGAGTTGGTGATTTAGGGACAAGCGAGGCCTAGGCTGTGGCTTCCTGGAACCCTGGACTTCTCTGCCTCCTCGGAGATAAAGCTGGAAACAGAGTGGCCTGGAAAGGCTGGGCCTGGGAGAGAAGTGCCTGGGCTGAGCCAGGCTGGTGCTACTCAGCACCCCCTGCTGCCCACAGTGTCCATGGACAGCGGGTCTCTGGTGCTTTCGGCCATCGGCGACCTCCCTGGGGGCTCCAGCCCGTCGGAGGACTCATGCCTGCTGGAGCTGCAGGGCTCTGTGCGCTCCGTTGACTACGTGCTCTTCCGCTCCATCCAGCGCAGCCGTGCCGGCTACTGCCTCAGCCTGGACTGCGGCCTGCGGGGCCCCTTTGAGGACAGCCCCCTGCCCCGGAGGCCCCCAAGGGCTGCCCGTTCCTATTCCTGCTCTGCCCCTGAGGCCCCACCTCCACTGGGTGCCCCCACGGCCGCCCGCAGCTGCCACCGGCTGGAGGGCTGGCCACCGTGGGTGGGACCCTGCTTCCCTGAGCTGAGGCGGCGGGTACCCCGGGGTGGCAGCCGGCCAGCAGCCGCAGCCCCTCCTGCCCGAGCCCCGACTCGACGCTTCAGCGATAGCTCAGGTTCCCTCACCCCCCCGGGGCACCGGCCTCCTCACCTGGCTCCCCCGCCACCACTGCTGCTGCCTCGGTCCCACAGCGACCCGGGCATCACCACCTTCAGCGACACTGGTGAGGCCCTCCTCCTGCCTCCTCGGGGTTCCAGAGGGGGTGGGCACTGGGAATTAGAGGGCTGTTGACGGCCACCAGTGCTGGGGACACTGTTGAGGTCCCTGCAGAGCAAGAAAGGGTGAGTTTGCTCATACAGTGGGAGCATGTATGTTCTGGAACCCAGTTCCACTGCTCCCAGCTTGGCCAAGCCTCAGCTTCTCATCTGTTTAAAACTAGCATAGTAATAGTACCTACATAAGTATTATTGAGTAACTGGGAAATAAGATAATGCAAGTAAAATGCTTAGCACTGGCACAGAAAGTGCTTATCGTTGCCATGTGTGCCAGGTCCTAGGGAGGATGCAGCAGCAAACAATGCAGACATAGTCCCCGCCCTTGTGGACTGCACCGTTTTAGCTGCTGGTGGACATGGACAAGGATGGTGCCCCCCCCACTTTGTTGGAGATTGGGTGTGGTTGCTGTGCCAGCTCCTCTGGGCTTGAATTCTCACAGGAGGGTGGTGGGATGGTCGAACATGTTCACAGATCCCCCACCCCCCTCAGTCCCTGCCTCTCTCTCCTCCCCAGCTAACTTCAGGGACCTTTATACCAAAGTGCTTGAGGAAGAAGCTGCTTCCGTTTCCTCTGCAGATACAGGTCAGGCGTGTGGCTGGTCCCCCAGGGGTGGGGGCCATTGACACCTGGCCCTCTTGGCTCCTATTCCACCCACGTACTTGCTCTTGTCCTTGTTCTCTCTGCAGGGCTATGCTCCGAAGCCTGCCTCTTCCGCCTCGCCCGCTGCCCTTCCCCCAAGTTGCTACGAGCCCGCTCAGCCGAGAAACGGCGCCCTGTGCCCACCTTCCAGAAGGTCCCCCTGCCCTCGGGCCCTGCACCTGCCCACTCCCTGGGGGACCTGAAGGGCAGCTGGCCAGGCCGGGGCCTGGTCACTCGTTTCCTCCAGATGTCCAGGAAGGCTCCAGACCCTGGTGGGAATGGAACCCATGGGCACAAGCAGGTAGGAGTTGGGGGAGCCATGATACCAGAGAAAGCCTGGTGCCGCAGGTTGAGCCATCCTGAAGCCCTGCTCTGTGTCCCCTTAAGGTGCTCCGAAGCCCTTGGGGCCGGCTAGGCCGAGAGAGCCTCCACCTTCGCAGCTGTGGTGATCTGAGCTCCGGCTCCTCCCTGCGGCGCCTCCTCTCTAGCCGCAGGCTGGAGCGTGGGACCCGCCCCCACAGCCTCAGCCTCAACGGGGGCAGCCGGGAGACCGGGCTCTGACCTGGGCTTCTTGGCACACCAAACAGATCCAGATGAATGCTGGGGCCACGGGCACCAGCTGGTTGGGAACAGAAACCCCCAGCGCCCCCTTGCACTGGCTAGCACAAAAAGAAACTCGCTGAATAGCTTCCAAAGTGTCCCTTTCCCTCCTACCTCTAGGGGGCGCCTGCTGCTTGCCTCTGCCCCCTCCAGCCTGAAAGAGCTTCTGTCCTGTGCTATGTGGGTATTTAGGCTGTGGCGGGGGGAGGATGCCCCTGCTTAACAGCATTGGAGGAGAAAAACCCATACACTCCTGTGCTCCCACCACGAGAGGGGCTCCTTTTTATTCACCAGGGCCAGGGCAAAAGCATTCCTGGGTGTTGAGGCACAGGGGACTGTGTGCCTGTACCATGGGCTGGTGAGGCATGAGTCAGAAAAATCTGGGTGGCCTCCCAGCTGTGCCACCTCCAGCTGCATGACCTTGGGCAAATTATTTAACCTCAATTGCCTGATCCGTACAACATTGTGAGGATGAATGTTTGTAAAGCTCTTAACACACTAAGTAAGCCTTCAATAAATTTCAACTTTCCTCCCTTTTTCCTGGATCGTTCTTTGTCACCAAGGAAATTTGTTCTAACATCTCTCATATTTAGGAAAACTATCTCGACACCTTTATTTCTGGCTACCACCTGTATCTGTGCTCCTTTTCATAGTAAAAGTCTTCTCTTGTTTTTCCTTCCACTTCTTGAACATCCATTCTCTCCTTGCCCGCTCTCATCAGGCTCCTTCCCTCACTGTCCCCAGCCACTGCTCTTGGCAAGGTAGTCAGTGAGCAAAATGGTATGAGACCCAGTGGCCATTTCTCCGTTTGCTTCTCACTTGATCTCTAAGCAGCATTTAACCCAACTGAGCAGCATCTTTTTTCTTGAAATTTTTCTGTCTCATGTCTTTAAAGACATCATGCTCTCCTACTTTACTCCTTTGAAGATCTCCCTTTGCTGGACCCCTTAACATTGGTGGGCTGTAGGGCTCTCTCCGCAGCCCTCTTTTCTACCTACCCTCTTTCTGGAGGTGGCCCCAGCAATGTCCGTGTCTTTACACACCATCCATCTATGTATTAACTTACAATTCCAGTCTTGACCTCTCCACACCCTCCAGCTCCCAACTCAACACCTCCACTCGGATGTCTAGTGGGCATCTCAGAGTCAAGAAGGCAACAACAGATGAGTGTGCCTTTCTCAATAAATGGCACTATCATTCACCCAGTTGAACAATCCAAAAGTTTAGGGATCACCCTGACTTCTTTTCTGTCACCCTACACATCCCATCCATTAGCAGTATATCCAGAATTCTTCCCTGTCTCATAACCTCTCTGGCTACTTAGTTCAAGCTCCCATCCTCTCTCCCCAGCCTCTAAACTGATCCATTTCCACTCTTCTCAAGGATCCATTCTCCACTCAGCATAGTGACTGTAAATCATGTCACATCACTGCTCTACATAATGGCTTCCCACTGCAATTAGAATAATTTCCAAACTGGCCTACTCTCTCTGCTCCAGCAAACTGCCTGTGCACAAGGACCTTCTCATCTGCTCTTTCCCAAGCACCAACTGCTCTTCCTGACTCCTGTGACTGGTGCCTTCGTGTAATTCAGGTCTTAATTCCACTTCCAGCTCCTCAGGGAACACTCCCCCACCATTCTATCACACCACCGTATTTTGTTTTGCACATTTGTCACTAAATAAAGTCACTTTCCTTGTTTATTTGTTGTCCCAGTTAGTAGGGACTTGTTCATTCTGCTGGACCTAGCTCATAGTTGATCCTCAATAAACACTCAAGTTACTAAGGTGGCCGAGTGTGGCCTCATAAAAGCTTCGGGCCCCCATGATTATGGGACAGCATGTTGCCCTCCAGGGAGGAGGGAGGGGCATTGCCCAGAGATGGCGTCAGGCTGCAAGGTTTCTTGAATAATTCATCATCATAACAACCCAGCCTCCGGCTCAGGGAGGGTTGGAGCGCGGCCAGGAAGACAAAATGAGGCAGTAGAGGGTGGAGACTGGGTTCCCAAGGGGGCAGTTTCTGGGCACTGAATGTTCCCTATCCTGAGGCTTCCTAAGGAGGGAAGCTGAAAAATCTTACTCAGCTCCAGTCAGCTTGGACTCATTGAGGGAATTCAACTTCCCCGCACCCACGAGTTTGGCAGCGGGTGAACACTGAGGCGCATGCGTGGATCTCGCCCTGTCAACCCCTCACCCCCATCCTCGCCACTTTTCCTCGGCGTTGGCCAGCGAATACGCTTGCGTTCCGTCTGGGATGCGGCTAGTCAGCGAGAGCGGTCAGTCCCAAGAGGACCAATGAAGCTTACGAAAGGACGAAGCGGGGGAACAGGAGACCGTCTTCCGGGACGAGGCCCCGCCCTCTTCCCGCCCCTCCGCCCACGGGCCGCGTGTCTCCCGGCTGTGCTAGGTGGGGCTGCTCTAGGGTTCCCTAGCGGCTCCGCCTCCTTTCTAGGCCCCGCTCACCCCACGTTTGCAGGCTGCGGCGGGATTGCCCTGCGGCTCCCGGCAGGGCTGCTGTTTGGCTTTGCAGAGGGTGGACTTAAAGCATGTTGCACCGTTTGGATCTTAACTCTCCCCTCCTCGCGTTTGCACTTCACGCACTTCACCTTTTCATCATCACATTTTACTAATGAAGAAGAGAGTATAAAATTTTCAAGTCCTATCCTCTCGCTTTTTTTTTGGGGGGGGGGGTGGCAGGGACGAGTGGAATGGGAAGGTCTGCATAATTCATCCTTCCTTCGGTCCTGACATTGTGCTATGCGCTGGGGATGCGGTGGGAAGCCAGAAAAGACTGGTTCCCACTTTATCTGGCTTACGAACGGGCAGATCAGCCGACAAAGGGGTCGGCAGTCTTTTAGGAACTGGGTGCTATAACTGACGTTAAGCCATTTGTACAGTTAGTTACAACTGTGAGAAGAGCTACAAAAGAGATATGAGAGCTATGAGCGTGTGTCACGGGGTGTGTGTGCGTGTGTGTGTCTGTATGTGAGTAGGGGGAGAGTCTCTTGGAGAAAGTGCCATCTGAGCTGAGCTCTGAAAGATGAATAGACATTGATTAAGCTAAGTGGAGGGGAAGAGTGATGCAGGCTAAAGGACCAGCCTTTTTAAGGACTCTAAGGCTGAAGAAATGGTAGCCTGAAAAAAGAACAAGAGGGCAAGTCCTTGGAAGCTGATCTCTACTTGGCACTTGCCCCCTTTAGTCTGATCTCTATGCAGCAGCCAAAGTAATATGTTAAAAATACAAATCTTATCTTGTCATTTCGCCTCACCAAACACTCCAGCAAATTTCCACCTCAGTCAGAACAAAATTCTGGCTCCTTATGGAGGCCTCCAAAGCCCTACCACCTTCTTCTCCAAATGCAAGTCTTACTCCAATCTGCTGCAGCACTCCTCAGTTTCTTGTTCTTCATAGCTCTCATCATGACCAGAAATTATCTGTATGTTTGTTTGTTTTGTCTTCCATCCTCTTCATAACATAAGCTCTGTAAGGCCAGGAGCATTTTCAGTTCATTCATTGCTGATCTACGACAGCAACTGATGCCTAGTAGATATACAATTAGTAGTTGGTGAATGCATGGATTAGGGTACCTGATCCAGGCAGGGGTGTCAGGGCAACCATTCTGGTGTCAGTGAGGTTAATGATGAAGAGGGGTTATTCGCTTTTCAAGAGGGGAAAAGAAGAAAGTTACAGTTCAGGGCAGAGGGAAGGGTCAAAGCAAGGTGGAATGTGGCCCAGTAGAGGAAGCATGGTTGGAGCAGAGGATGCAAGTGGAAAGGTGAGAACAGAGGCCAGATCACTGCATTACAGGCAGTGCAGAGCCATTTTTAGGAGGGAGACTGGAAGCTTCAGAATTTGTATTTTAGTTAGATCATTCAGTTCATCTTGGAGAATGGATTGCAGGAGAAATGTGGAGATTAGGAGAATGAGAGAGGTGTTGGTAGTCTAGGAGAGAAATAATGGGAAGGCAGGTTGTGGGAAGAGGGAGGAGTCAAGGATGAGTCCAGTTAATGGGAGGAAGAGGTTCTATTCACGGGGTTGGAGGAGCAGGCTTGGTGGGGGTGGAGAAGGTGATCATCTCACAAGGGTCATGATGCGGTGTATGTGAGACGGCCCAGAGGAGAGGTCTGGAGGGCATCAATGCACCCAGAGAAAGACTGAGATCGGAGATGGAGATTTTGGAACAAGCAACTAGTAGGTAATCAGATCTACTGGGAAGTCTCTTTGGAGAGAGAGAGCATGAAATATGAGAAGACAAGGCCTTGGACAAAAAGAGGAGGTGAAACCTGCTAAGGAGAAGGAGCAGCCCTAGAAGTGGGAGGAAATCCAAACCAAAACCAAAACAAAAATAGAATGCTTCAAGAAGGGAGGGATCGAGGGTCAACTGAATTAAAAGCTCACATCAAGTATGGGTTGAATGAATCCATTGGATTTAGTAACAAAGAGATAACTGGTAAACTTGGCAAGGGCAATTTTGGAGTCAAGGGAGGCCAGAATCTGCCTGTGGAGTGTAAGGAGTATGAGAGGGGACTCAACAAGTGTTGTCACTTGTTGAAGAAGTTTGGCTATAGGTAATAATATTATTACTTGCATTGTTTCATTAAATCCTCATAACAACCCTTGAGGCAAGTATTTTGGAGATGAGGAAACTGAAGTTCAGAGAAATTAAGTAACTTCTTAACATCTCAGATTTAAATCCTGCAGAGTCACTCTGATGTCTAAGCTAAAACACCCCTCCATATTTAGCTTCTCCTTAAGGGGTCAGGAGAGAAATGGTGTGGCCAGAGGAAGAACAGGTGGAGGAAGAGGACTGGGAAAGGAGTAGATAACTTCAACTGTACCTAGAGCAAAGAAAGAAAAGCTGAAGAACAATAAAAGTAATAATAAATTTCTGCCATCTGTGTGGAACCTTATGATTCACAGAGCACCTTCACAGACATTATTTTCTACGAGACTCATCACAGTCCCGTGTGGGAAGTTCAGAGAAGTTAGGAATGAGAGAGCAGGCCCACAGTTGAGCAGTATTTCAATCCATACTTCCTCTATCTCAGCCAAATTCTCTTCACTAGGTCTCACTTTGACTCTAACAATTGTGCTGAGTTAGTCTCACTCATCCTGAAATTCATCACTCCTTCGTTTCAAACCACACCAAACACTGACCTCATTCATTTATTCAGCATACACTTATTGAGCACTTCTTATGAGATTGCCTCTGAGGGAAGAACTTTAAGGTTTCAAAGAAATAAGGTCCATGAAATTTGCTCTATGGCTGTTTATAACTTTTAAGGAGGACTGAAAAATACATACTGCTGAAACACATGGGGGGCTGTATGATGGTGGTTGAGAGTTTGGGCTTTAGAATAGGACAGATCTGAATTTGTACTTGGCCTTGCCACTTATTTCACTTTGCAAAGTCACGGTTTTCTCATCTGTAATGTGATATTACCAGAACAGTGTATGTAATAAGAAATAAAAATTGGCTATTGTTATCTTGAGAAAAATAAGACAATATGTGATGTATAAGTAGCTTCCCTCTTTACTGGGCTTTACAATGAATGCTGTGGTTATTGTTTAAGAGCCAGTTAATCAGATGAATCTAAGGGTAAACTCACACCCTGGTGGGTAAGGGGCAAAAGGGGATCTTGCCTGAAGGTGAAGTCATTTTTGGTGTTAGTCATCAGGGGGAGTGGTATATCCTTGGATTAGAAACGAGAGCTGAAAGGAGGGGTTCTAGGTTGACTGGTATTGTTTATTCATTCACTTATCTAGTAATTATTATTTGAGCACTCTCTGCTGTGCCTGGAATGAGGTGTCTCTCCTTGTCACTATGTAGGTGACAGTGGGTCTTGGAGGGGGCACCCTCCATGGGGAGTTGGTATGGGGCCTAAAGAGCAAGGAGCCTGTGACATGGTACCGGCTGGTCCCCAGGGCTGGAGTTTGCCCCCTAAACCAGGCCTACAGCCTGGGAGAGGGCTGGCTGTGTGACATTAGAACTCCTGTGCTGGCTCAGTCAAACTAATTTTTTACTTTGTTTTTCACTTATATATTTTTTTCCAGTTGTCCTTCCTTGGTGTTTAGCTCAGTCTTTTAAAAGTGCTGTGCAGGTTTGAATAAAACTGAATTAAAAAAAAAAAAAGTGCTGTGCAGGTTTCTATCCTGGGGCAGAATTGTCGCCCCATCGTCCCGGGCATGGCCTCTCTTTACCGTGGACATCTACCTTAATGGGCTTCACTTTTCGTTACAGGGTCGAGCTTTGCAGTTTCAGTGGGTACAAGATCTATCCTGGACATGGGAGGCATTACGCCAGAACCGACGGGAAGGTTTTCCAATTTCTTAATGCAAAATGCGAGTCGGCATTCCTTTCCAAGAGGAACCCTCGGCAGATAAGCTGGACAGTCCTCTACAGAAGAAAGCATAAAAAGGGGCAGTCAGAAGAAATTCAAAAGAAAAGAACTCGTTGTGCCGTTAAATTCCAGAGGGCTATCACTGGTGCATCTCTTGCTGATATTATGGCCAAGAGGAATCAGAAAACTGAAGTTAGAAAGGGTCAATGAAAACAAGCTATCAGGGTTGCCAATGAAGCAAAAAAGGCTAAGCAAGCATCTAGAAAGACAGCAATGGCTGCTGCAAAGTCTTCCACAAAGGCAGCACCTAAACAAAAGATTGTGAAGCCTGTGAAAGTTTCTGCTCCCCAAGTTGGTGGAAAACGCTAAGATGCCAGATTTTTTAATAAAGATCTGACTAACTCAGGAAAAAAAAAGTGCTGTGCAAACAGGACAGAGGGACACATCTCTGGCCCTCTAGTACATCCCTAGTGGCCACTGCCAAGAGGCCTAGGTGTTTGAGACGATTCCCCTAGGGCAGTGGTTCAGTCGCCCTCTAGTGGCCATTCTGAACATTTGTGGGGTCCTCTTTGGTTGAGACAATGATCAGGAGGCACTCCATTTAGTAGATGAAGTCAGGAAAGGCAGGCATTCAATAATGTGCAGAACAGTGCTGCACAGAATTGTTCCTCATTTCTGCTCAACAACACATGCAAATATCAAATCGAATATAAGTCAGCAGCACTTTATTACATTATAATGCAGAAAAGTTTTACAAGAATTTTTGGGGTTTTTTTGGAAAAAGCCCAAAGCCATATCTATCATCTTTGGAGAAATCTCTGTTCAAATCGTTGGCCCATTTAGGAGAAGGCCATTATGGAGAAGGAAACTTATATAAGATGAAGACTGTTTGAAATTATTACATTCTGTTTACTCAACATATCAGAGTTTTCCAGCTATGTAATATATTTAGTTGAAAAGGGTTTCAATGCAGTAGTGTAATTCCTACAAAGGCAATGAACCGATTGCAAACAGGTAACCAAACTTTAATAACTTAACTGAGGCATAATTTACATACCATAAAAGTCTCTCAGTTTAAGTGTACAATTCAATTTACTGAGTTGTGCAAACATCACCATAATCCAGTTTTAGAATCATTCCATCACCTCAGTAAAATTCCTTATGCCAGTTTATAGTTAATCACCCTTCCCACCCTTGCCCCTGGCAACCGCTAATCTATTTTCTGTCTATTAGATCTGACTCTTCCAGAATTTCATAGAAATGGGATCATATAATACATGGTCTTTTGTGTCTGGATTCTTTCACTTAGCATAATGTTTTTCAGGTTCATTCATGATATAGTATGTTGATATTTTGCTCCTTTTCATTGCTGAACAGTATTCCATTGTATGGAAATACTATAATTTATTAATTCACCAGTTGCTGGGCATTTGTGTTGTTTCCACTTTTTGGACTATTATGAATAACGCTGCTGAAAATATTCTCATGCAAGTTTTTGCATAGACATGTTTTTCTATTTCTCTTGAGAAGAAACCTAAAAGTGGAATTACTGGATTGTATGGTAAATTTATGTGTAACTTTTTAAGAAACTGCCAATCTATTTTCCAAACTGGCTGTACCATTTTATATACCCACAAGCAATATATAAGGGTTTCAGTTTCTCCACATCCTCAACGACATTTGTTATCATTTGACTTTTTGATTATAGCCATTTTAGTGTGTATGAAATGGTATCCTATGTGGTTTTAATTTATATTTCTCTAATGACTAATGCTCTTGAGTACCATTTCATGTGCCTGTCAGCCATTTGTATATTTTCTTTTGTGAACTGTCTAGTGAAATCTCTTGCCCAGTTTTAAATTAGGTTGTCTTCTTATTATTGACTTATAAGAGGTCTTTATATATTCTGAACACAAATCCGTTATCAGATAAGTGATTTTCAAATATTTTCTCCCTGTCTGTGGCTTG
>PVKY010008973.1:0-13656 GCA_004027775.1 Bradypus variegatus
AATCACAGAAGTTAACAATGGTTTACCCCATAACAGGATAGTAAAAAGCTTATATGGGTATTGAAGACATTTTGGTATTTTATGACAATTAACCTGTTCAAAAACTGTGATACATACAAGCACATACCTGTAATAATTCCAGAGTCATCGGAATATTCTTAAGCTCCTTCAGCAAATCTAATGCTCCAGCCTATAAAATAAATAATTTCATATTGAATTCCCAAGCTGTTAATGTAGGAAAGAACCAGAAATGTAAATTTACATTTTCCTATCAACAACTCACCATGGGTCACTTATATAGAGGCCGTGTTTTTCAAATGGCGGTTGCAACTAAGAGGATTATAAAATCCATTTACTGCCTTTCAACCAGTACTTATGAAGTAACTGGTATTTTCTTGTGGAAATTTATTTTCAATAGTATTTTCTTATATGTGTATCTCAGGTAGAAATACAAAATTCACTTCTTAGTGTGGTGGTGTACAACACACCCCAAGTTTCCATGGAGAAATCCTGCTTGGGCAAGGATCCAACCCTGACAAGCAGAAGCAAGGATCAGAGCTTGCGGCAGCACCACTAGCACTCACTGCACTCAGCACAGGAGAAGGGCACCTCTTTGCTAGAATCCTCACGAGGTCCCTCCATGTCACTGCTCTGTCAAGAGAGCACTGTGGTTCTTGCATAGTAGCAAAAAGCAAACTCTGAAAGAAAATTCCAAACTAAGGATCTCTACTAAGTTCATAGAACTGTCCATTGCTGGTTCCCATCTAAAGTCAAAGGCTCCCATGTGGTTGATTCAGAAAGACCAACACAGGACTCCTGGAAGAATCAGAGAAAGCACCTCAAGTTAAAAGAGGAATGACATCAGATGAGAAGCAACAGCACCACCCACAGCTTGCGGCTCTAAATTCAAATTCAATATTCACCTTCATCTACCATATTTCATCCAACCTACCGTTATTTTATTTAGTCTAATGCTCACTTAATGTACTGCTTTTGGACACACACAGTATTTTATATATCACTTATCACTTCTTTTTACTTTTGCTTATTGAAAGAATTCCTCTAGACTTAGAATTTTTTATCTCTATCACCTTTTACATAATAAAAAGGAAAACACAAGCAAAACATATTGGTTAAGGCGTTCCTAATACTACTTTATATTCAGAGTCCAACTCCTACCCTTCTGACTGAGAATCAACAATATCTGTTTTTACCTCACAAAGGATTGTACCAAGCAGCAATAATGCAGCATTTCCTAAGAGTTCATAAACCCATAGGCCAGCCTTGCAGTTTGCAGAGAAAGCTAACTGGTTTTTCACCCCTACCTTCCCAACCTTTTCATTCCTCAGGCTCAGAGTTCACTAATGTCTTTTGGGTTTTCCTTCCAGCTGCTGGGTCTGATGTTCTGCATGTGGCCAACATTACCTGGAACTCACCATGATTTCTGAAATGCTAAAATGTGTAAACTAGGTCCTCTAAAACTCAATGAAACACAGGATATTCTAGGAAAATAGAAAGCCCTAGGGCATATCCATCACTATCTACCCCAAAGGAAGAAGCATGGAATCCAAGGCATCATTTATTTCCTAAATATAATATAAAGCAAAGGTTTCCAGTCTTATCATTTTCCTATTTAAAGACTTGGCCATGGAGAAAAAACAGTATTAACTTTTTTTCTGGCAAAATACCCATCACTTTAATTTATTCCAATAATTCACAAACAGAAATTTAAGTTCAACAGAAATTATTAAACAGGTTATTATAAAAGATTTCAATGATTTGCTGTTTAAGATTCCTTCTAATCCTAAATTCTATAAATTCTTCTTATTTAGAGGCAACTAAAAGCAATGAAACATTATGGTTGTTAAAGAGACTAACACTGACTTTAAATTTACATAAAACAAGAATTTCTACAGGTATGACATTTTTGTGAGCAAGTGACATCCTCAGCCTCTTATCTGCAAATTCCAAAACCAAAAACCTTTGAAAACCAAAAGATTTTTCATTGTTTTCTCTTTTTTTGTGGAAACACCACTATACCAAAACTTGCCATTTTAACCATTTTTAAGTGTAAAATTCAGTGGCACTAATTACTTTTACAATGTTGTGCTACTGTCACCAGCTTCCATTACTAAAGCATTTTCATCACCCAAAATAGAAACCTTTTAAGCAATATTTCCCCATTCCCCCTCACCAGTCTCTGGTTACCTCTACTTTGTCTGAATCTGCTTATTTGAGAGATTTCATGGAACTGGAATCATACGTGTCCTTTTGTATCTGGCTTATTTCACTCAGCCCAATGTCTTCAAGGTTCATTCATTCTATAGCAGCTATCAGAACTTCATTTCTGTTTATGGCTGAATCATATTCCACTGTATGGCTATTCCACATTTTGTTTATCCATTCATCTGTTGATGAACACTAGGGCTATTTCCACCTTTTGTTTGTGGTAATAATGCAGCTATGATCATCGATATACAAATATATATGTTTGAATCACTGCTTTCAGTTCTTTGGTTATATACGTAGCAGTGGAATTGCCAGGTCATATTGTAATTCTATGTTTAACTTTTTGAGAAACTGCCGAATTGTTTTCCTTTTCATAGGCTTTTAATAAACTCATTTGGCAGCAAGACCTAATCTCAACTAACATAAAGCTATTATGCTCTATTTAGCCCACTTATTGTGAAAGCCCTACATTTCACCAAAGAAATGTTATTTCTGCCCAGATCCCATTGGGGATATAATATACAATGTGTGTACCATATTATCTTCATAAAACCTGAAAAATCAGGAATTCCAAAATATACCAGACCTTAAGAGCTTTGGTTAAGACACTGTGGAACTGTACCCCATATTTACCATGGACATGTAACTTCTCCCTATGTCCCCAGGGGCTTTCTGATCCATTTCCAACCTAGGATCAACTTAAAAAGGAAGATAAAAAAAAAAAATCACACTTCCAGCAGTTCCTTAAAAACTTGCCCCAAGGTTCACATCATCCTGTCTGTCATATACAAAGTTGATTCTTCTAACACACTAGCAATGTGACATAAGATTTAAGTTGTCTTCCAAGTACAGACAATAGATTTGTATTAATTTAGTCACTTTCCCTTTCTGCTTGGGTCTTTCTAGTGACACTGAGGTCAAAGATCAGGCTATGGAAGGGAAAAAAAACAAGTAGCACTCATGCAATAAAACTATGACCTTTCATATAATTATGTTGTGCTCTAATCAAATAAGATGAATATTTCACTCAAGGTTTTTTAAGAAATAAAAACTATGATGATCTGAATGAATGACACTGATAAAAAAAAAAGATGATCATACATTAATTCAGTGAAAACAAACTTGCTTTGAGTGTTAGTATGTGCCAGGTGTCATGGCAAATACCTTATATATATTATCTCATTTAATCTTCACAATAAACCCTATGCAAGCAGATACTCTAGTATCCCCATTGTACAGATGAGGAAATTGAAGCCCAGAGAAGAAACTTCCAGAAGGTCACATGATTAATAACTAGAAAAGGTGAGATGTGACTGCGGTTCTAACAAATTGCATTACACTGTCTCTAAGCAAATACTCACTAACAGTATGTGCCAAGCTTTGTTTTGTTTTGTTTTGAGTATATAGTAAGGACAAGACAGAAACCCTTTCTGACTTCAGGGAACTTTAAAGCCAGCATAAATTGTTAGCATCTACTTTAAATCTTCAAACAGATAAAGGAACTTAAACCCAAAAAAGGAAAATGACCTGCCTAAGGTCATACACATGGGTAGTAGAAAAGCAAGGAAAAGAAACATCTCACCCTTAAGAAGGCTGTGTTTCCCATTACTTAGAAGCAACTAAATAATAATATGCCAGTGGTAGTTCTGCTTTGTGTTTTGATATGTGAACAGGTAAATAGCACTATTAAACAAGAAGCTGTTTTCTAGCCTTTCCCAATCATCACCTATCTCAAAGGTCAAGTCTATTAGATTGCAGCATCTTCTACAGATAATGATGCAAGAGGAAGAAAGATTCTACCTAAACTTCCAGAGCCAAATTAGATTCAGAGTACTGGCTCAAAATTAAACATCAGCTATCAGAGTACTTTATTTTATTACATTGTTGGTGTTCATATCTGCTAATGGAAATAAGTTTTTTTAAGAAACATGGTGTTCAAACTTTTACTAAGCACCCTGTTCATAAAAGACTATAGGATACAATCATCCCTCTTTCCTCAAGGAGGCATAAGAAGGAGAGAGCAATAGGGGAATTTACAGTTAAGAACTCGAGGACCCTAGTTGAAATGGTCACACGAGGTAACATGACCCACATAAAGTACCCAAATGTAAGCCTGACACATAGGACATAATTGCCAAGAAGCATAGAGAGAACAAATTACCTATTTCTGCCACAACAAAATTCTCCAGCAGCCATAAGCTCACATTTTAAGTGAGCCTTTCTGAAGTCTGTTGACTCAAACACTTCTTCATACAATTTACAATGAGGTTTTAAGGTTTAAAAAATCAAGATGCTATTTTTTAAAAAAAGGAAATGCTAAATTTAAATATTTGAGTTACAGCTCGGCAACATCACTATAAACTAGAAATTATTTCTTACTACATTATCTCAAAATTTGTAGTCATTCTGCACCAAAAGCACAAGCAACAACAGAAAAATCTAACTGGACTTCATCAAAATTAAAAACTTTTGTGCTTCAAAGGGCACTATCAAGAAAATGAAAAGACAATCCACAAATGGGAGACAGTATTTGCAAATCCCATGTATGAATCTAGTACTCAGAATATAATGCCTCGAGCCTTCAGTGAAAAATATAAATAAACCTCAACACCATCCACAAAATCTCTTCATGAACTTCAAAACTATACATTCTTGCCTTACTCCTTCCCTTTTATAGTCCAAACAACATCATAAATTCTATGCAGATAAAGAGAACTCCAAATTGTTTTTTTGGTTTTTGTTTTGTTTTGTTTTTGTTTTTTAGCTCTTACTACACTTAGGCACTGCCCAGCATTTCATACTTACTCTTCACTGAATCATGTCCAATTTACCATGAAGAAAAGCATTTTACAGATGTTACAGAACTTGCCTAGAATCAACACAAAATTCAGAAGAGCCAGGAGTGAAACCCAGATTTAGAGTAAGACTTGGTTATTCACATCAAGTCAAAATGACAAGAAAAAAACATGTAAGTAAAAACCACTACAACCTGTAAGTGTGAAACTACCTCATGTGGTTCATCATGGTCTAAGAATTTTGTATTGCAAAGCAGCTAAGAACACTGTCTGAGACCAAATACACACGTGGGGTAACGTTCTCATTTGGACGAGGGTAAGGATATTGATTTGGCTTTCAAGTGTAGAGAAAGCTGCCTGCCCCCAAACAGCAAGTACCCTTACTTCCTGGTCTTATATTCACCTACCTAGTTCAAAAACAGATGCAACTTTTTCTGGTACAAGGAAAATGTTCAAAAATAGACTGGCGAATGTACGCTTTGTTTTGTATGACTGCATGGTACGTGAATATATATCAATAAAAATGAATTAAAAAAAAAACAGATGCAAGGGTCTTCTAGAGACAGTGCAGCACAAGCTTTGGAGCAAAACAGATGTACAATCACATCTCCACTTGGCCACTTACTAGCTGTGTGGCTTAGGGACAGTTCACATAACTTTCTAAATATTTCATTTCCTCATTTTTAGAATGGAGATAATACTTAACTTGCAAAGTTATCTGAAGAATAAATGAGATAAGGTATGTAAGTATTTAGCAGAATTCCTGGCTCAGAATAATCGCTCAATGGTACTCGCTTTTACAATTACTTAAATGTGATACCTATGGTTTTATTAAAACAAAATGATGTCCAATAACAGCACTTAAACTTGTCAATTTAGATGACAACTATTATACTTCAAGCAAAGTTCACTTTTTCAAAGTATAAAAATAATATGAGAGAAAATCTGGAAACCACAGTAAAGGAGAAACAAATTACCATAATCCTAGAACCCCCAAAACAACTTCTGTTAAATTACTGAACCCTTGAAAAGCTACTTGCAGGCTGATTATGTGGTTTGGGGGATAGGGGGTGTCATCTGGACCACATCCCTGTCTCTTTATTTCAGTAAAATGAAAAAAAAATAAGTTTCAGTCAGTTTTACCTTTCTTTTTGGGGAACAATCTTTCATGTTTGTAAAATTTTAAACTATTAAAATGAGATTTGACAAACAAAATTATATTTGAGGATTATCTGTGGAATTTATCCTCATCCTCCCTCAGATTCATTACTAAAGATCTGAATATCTGCTGATAATTTGAGAACCGCATATAAATACAAACTGCCCTTCTCTCTACTTGTCCACTAAGGAATTGCTCATTTTAAGAAACACCTATTATTATTGCAAGGCCAGCCTAATGTGTAAGATGGTTAAAGGACACTCATTACAGCCAGAGTTAGAGAAAAAAAGTATCCCCAAAAAAGGCTTTTTCTCTAGGAGCTTCACTGTAGGAGTCTTGGGATCTCCAGAGAGAAAAGAATTTGTTACAGAAAATAACAGGAATATTCAGCCTATCAAGTAACCAAAAGGGGAACAGGAGAATGAAAAGGCTGCATCAATAGGAAAAATGATGACAAAGATGATGGCTGAACAGAAAACAAACAGGAAATACTGTGAAAAGCCAAAATTGCAAATACAGATTAACAAGGTATGAAATTAAATGCTGGGCAATGCACCTGTTAAAGGAAAAGAGGAACAGAATGTGTCTTAAGTCTCCACAGTTCAGTGCTCCCGCCACTTCCCACTCTGGCTGCTATGTGGGAGGCAGGCTGCCTCCATCCAAATTACACAGCACTGGTGAACTACTCAACCTTCCTGACTCAGTTTCTGAATCTGTAAAATGGATACACCTTACGTACTCACAGCTGTGTTGTAAGAGTCACCTAAGAATTCTGTCCAGATGCTTCAGTAACTCTAAACTGCTGTGTAAATCAGTTTGACAGACATAAACAGAGCACCCCTTTTCTCCTTCACATTAGTTTGACAGAGAATTTATTTCATAAATGGGAGTAAGTTACTTCAGATACAGTGACACTGAAAATATGCCATGGTGGAACAAATTCAGGTGGTGGTAATTGTGGAAGCTTAGCTGAAAACATGACTTTGGAGTGAGGGTTTTAGAATGGACACACAAGTGGACAAAAATGCAGAAACTGCAAAAAAAATAATAAGTAAATGTAGAAACTCATACTAACCACAAGAGAACCTGTTTGCATAAACACACATCAAAACAAGATAATGCCACTGGTATTAACTGTAAACCCCTTAGAAAGTCCCAGCAATGGCAACGGTCCAAATCCATCTACCATCACACTCTGGTGAAAATGTTTCCAAATCATCACAGCTCTTTTGTATACCACCAACTCACAAGTTCACTTTTTGAAAATGTTTAGCAACTTGCCCAGACACTGGCACACTTTATCATTTACACTGCTAAACAAACTTGCAGGGCAGTTGAGATAATCCAGTGAATGTTTAGCCTTACTCAAAAATAAGACCTGGGGACTCTCAAATTTATTTCAACAGCATGATGTTTAAAGCAAGTCACACGCCTCTCTCTGATGTTACTTGTAGTTGCTGGCCAGTAAGCACGAAGAAAGGATGCATTGTTGACGAGCGAGGACTTTCTGTGCTCTTCAGTTCTTAACCTAAATTAGCCAGGTTTCACGACTGCGAATATTTTAGCTTTAATTGTAAAAGGTGAAAACTCCCTAATCCCTGACTGGATAGGTTTATTGCGCTGCCCTAACAATCAGGGATTTCCAAGTACCGAAATGGGTCTGATCACTTCGGGTCGCTGGCCCTGACCGCCGGCCCCGGGCCCAGGACGCGGGCGCTGTGAGCACCCGGCTTTGCCGCGCGGGGGCCGCAGTAGGGGGTCCCCGGGGCGCGGGGGAATCCCCCAGCCCGGCCGTCGGCCGCCGTGTCCGCACCCCGCCAAGGCAGCCATTGCCTCCCGCCGTCCGGCCTCCGTCCCGGCCCCCAGGCCCGCCCCGCCGCGCTCACCGCGTTCTTCTTCTGCACCATCTTGTCCATCTTCTTGGCAATGCCGACCACCTCATCCTCCATGGCTCCGGCGGGAGGTCGGCGCAGCCGGGGCGGAGGGGACGTCGGGATAGCGCCCAGACGCTCGGCGAGCCCCGCGCGGCAGGCCCGGCTTAGGCCCCTCCTCTCACAGCGAGCCCGAGGCAGCGGCGGCGGCTGACGCTCCCCCCCACGAAGGCAGCGCCAATCGAGCGCCGCACGCACTGCGCAGGCGAGACTCGTTGACCGCAGATGGCCGGGAGCGGGAGGGCTGAGCGGGAGAGCTGAGCGGGAGAGCTGAGCGGGAGGGGCTGCAGTGGGCGGGGCGAGGGGCGGAGTTGTGCCTCCGGTCGCCATGATTCCCGCCTCGGCACCCCGAGGCCCAGAGGTTTTGCAAGCACAGACAGCCGCGCGTCTGAACGTCGGGCGGGTTTTCTGATTGGAACCGGGTCAGCGGCGATAGCGGTCTCCGTAGGCCGTCACGGTGAAAAATGGAACGCTGTCCCCCTCCATAGCCGGTTAGGATATTAAGGATTTAATCGTTTTCAGCGTTGATCGTTTGTCCTCTCCTTGAGGGCTCAGATCTAGTCTCGTCTGTGTCCTGACACAGCCTGGGACATGCTGCTTGGCACATGGTTGAGTAACAGTGGACATCACCTTTCTGACCCGGGAAATTACTCAAGGATCCCTTGCTTCTGAAGATCGAAGAGTCCTGCTAACAGCAAAGCAAGGCAGACAGTAGAAACAGCGACGTGATAACAGGGACAAGTTGAAGACTCCTGCAAAAGATCTTGCCTGATCACACGACTGATGCCATCCTGTCACTCCCAATTCTCACTATAATCAGACACAACCCCACACCAAATCCAGCCGTCCCTAATCAAAATCCAGCACCTAGGGATCCTCTTTCAATGCTAAGATGACAAGAGTTTTCCTAGTTCACGCTCACTCATTTCAATTGTCTTCTTTCTTGTGAATTCTCTATTCGCATACTTGGCTCATCTTCAATGCGTGGTTTTTCCCTGATTTGCAGTTTTTCATCTATGCAGGATACTAAACCTTGGTTTCTTGTATATGTAGCATGTAACTTACATATGTCCTGGTCTGTAGTGTGGCAGATTGCGTTATGTATCCCAAGGAAAAAAAAAAAAAAACGTTATTAATCTTAACCTAGTTCCCATGGGGAGAACCCACTGTAAATAGGATCTCTTAAAGATGTTATTTTACTTAAGGTGTGGCGGACTGAATCAGCATGTGTCTTAATCTTGTTACTGGAGGCCTCAAAAAGAGAAAAACCACAGGAAGGAGCCAGAAGCCAAAGTCAAGGCAACAGAAGGAGAAAGGACAACATGATATGGGCTGGCAAAGCAGGGAACCCAAGGTTTGCCTGCCAGCCAGAAGACTACCCTCCCTGGGAAGAAGCCAGCCTTCTAGCCTCTAAAACCATGAATTCCTACTGGGAAGTCAACCCATTGTGTGGTCTTGATGGATTGACCCTATTATCAATATTTAATTTTCTCGATTTCTTGTAATGACCTTTTACCTAAAGTCTATTTCATTTGATATGGTATAGCCACCCCAGCTCTCTTTTGTTTACTATTTGCTTGGCATAGCTTTTTCCATCTTTTCACTTTCAATCTATTTGCATCGTTGGATCTAAATTGAGACATTATAAAGCTGGATAATTTTTTTTTATCCATTCTGCCAGTCTTTGCCTTTTACTTGGCAAGTTTAATCCATTTAAATATAAAGAAAGTACTAATAAGGTAGGGCTTACTTCTGCCATTTTACTGTTTGTTTTCTACATCTTAGACATTTTTATTCCTCAGCTCCTCCATTGGTCTTTTTGTTCGATTAATTGACGGTGGTAGTGGACAGTCTGAGTGCAGCCTGCCACCTTTCCTTGGGATTCACAAATAAACCATGTGCTCAGGACATGATGTGTTAGCCTTGTTCTTAGGACAGAATGATAAATATGGTCTGACTCCCTTCTTGGGAATGCTGGAGATAAAACCCATCCCCTAGCACATAGTGGCCTGACAGCATTTTTTTTTTCACTTATTGTCCGTAGCATATGAAAACATTCACTGGCAACTGCTTGGCCAAGAATGTGTATTTTCTGGCACCTGGCATACCCCAGCTACTATATCTGTTCCCCACAAGAAGGAAGTGGGGTCCTTCACTTGTGGCATAAGAGGAGTGAGTGGAAACCATCTACCTGTGTTGGCTGTGGATCAAGATGCACTGCCATGAGGGGCTGGTGTCTGCTATTGAAGCTGATCTTGCTCTAGCTCTTCTCTACATGGATGAAGCATTGCTCTATCCAGCATCTGTGTGAGCTGTGTTTGTTGTTTGACACCTGGACACCTGCACACCATGGTTGCTCTCCTCCCTCAGGTGGGAATCCTCCCCTGGAGGTGGTAACAGATGTCTTTCCCTGCCATTGATTTTTCTATACTGTACTGTGCCAATTTGGATATATTATGTCCCCCAGAAAAAGCCATGTTCTTTGATGCAATCTTGTGGGGGCAGAAATACGAGTGTTGATTAGGCTGGAAACTGGCATTGGATTGTTTCCATGGAGATGTTACCCGCCCAACTGTGGGTAATACATTTGACTGGATTATTTCCATGGAGGTGTGCTTCCACCCATTCAGCGTGGATCTTGATTGGTTAGTGAAGTACTTTAAAGAGAGCCTCTCGGTCCAAGACATTTCCTGCAGCTGAGGGACATGTTTTGAAGACAGCCATTGAAAGCTGACACTGACATTTTGGAGAATGCCATTTTGAAACACAACCTGGGAGCAAGCAGATGCCAGCCATGTGCCTTCCCAGCTAACAGGTTTTCCAGATGCCAATGACCTTTCTCCAATGATGGTACCCTATTGTTGATACCTTAATTTGGACATTTTCATGACCTTCAGACTGTAAATTTGTAACCGAATAAACCCCCTATATAAAAGCCAATTCATTTCTGGTGTTTTGTGTAACAGCAGCATTAGCAAACTGGAACATGTACTATTTTGATTACATTCTTATTTCCTTTTCTGCATGGTTTTTTTTTTTCCATTTTCTTGGTGGTAACTTTGGGTATTCTAATTAACATCTTAAATTTATAACAATCTGGTTTGAGAAATACCAATCTGGTTTCAACAGTATAAAAGCCCTCTGCTCCTATATACATGTCTCCCCCTTCATGTTTTTGTCACAAATTACTTCTCTGTTGTTGTTGTTTCATATCACTTTTTTAATCTCAGGTAGTTTTTAAGCCCTAGATTCAGCCTAAGTTGTCTTGATTGGTATGAAACAGCTGTTTCTTGAGCCAGCAGAATGTTCCCAAATAGGCCAATACAGATTTTAAAGTAACACCTGTTCTGACGAATCTGTGAATTGCCCCCTAGTGTCATCCATCCTTACCTTCTTTGAGTTTGGTACCCAGAAAGAAGGAAAAAAATAACAGCACAGGTTTGTTAATTTTCTTGGGGTAGGGTAGGAACATGTTGGAAGCAGTCTAGTTATTTTAGGTTATTTGTTTTTTCTTATTCCTTTGTTTTGGTTTTGTTTGAAATGTTTTTTTTTAATTTTTTGATAAAGTTAAAAAAACAATGAATAAGTATTTAAAAAGTAAATAAATAAATGAACAATGAGGAGAGGAAGGGAATGCAATGTTTTGGATGTTCTTTTTTATTTTAATTTTTGTTTTATTTTTTGGAGTAATGAAAATGTTCAAAGATTGATTGTGGTTACGAATGCACAACTATATGATGATACAAAGAACAAGATAATTGTACACTTTGGCGGATTGTATGTTCCGTGAATGTATCTCAATAAAATTGCATTAAAAAAAGTACTTGTCTGTTAAGCTTCTTAAGTTCATGCTGTTATTTTAATATATATATATGTCAATGCTGTAAAAATACTCTGTTCACAATTTAAGGATTTCCTCCACTCTCTACTAGATTTCTAGTTCACAGAATTGGTTTAAATATTGAAAACACAAATATTGGGTTGAATACAACGTGAAAGAGCAAAAATTGGAGGTGTATATGTGTTTAAGATAAAAGATGTAGAATATAAGGGACCTAGAAGAGAGACAGCAGCTAGTAAAGAGGGAACGATAATCTAATAAGAACAGACAAGATGTTGAGGGTGATCGTAATGATATGGGAATGCTCAGGTGTGACTACAGTTTGTTAATTTTCTTTCGGTATGGTAGGAGTACACTGGAAGGAATGAAGTTATTTCAGAATATTTGTTTTTCCCATTGCTTTGCTTTGGTTTTTTTTGGAAATTTTTTTATTTGATAATTTTAAATTTTTAAATTTTTTAAAAAGATAAACGAAAGGGACAAGTTCAAAATGTCCAGGCCTATTTAGAAATGTTTGAAGGGAAATCATGTGATTTGGGCTTAGCCATGAGCTTCATCTCAGGCTCCTCCTCTTGTCTCTACATAGGCTCGTTTTCTCCGCATAGGTCCTTTCAGAAGTGTTTTGCCTTTGTGTTTGGCATTAAAGGACTTTCTATGATCCTGATCTTCATCTCTGATAAAGTTTATCCATATTCCCAAAGTCACTTGTGTCTCTCACTGTCACCTACCTCATCATCTTCCACAAAGTCTCTTTTTCCCACATCTTCGTCTTCATTTTGATTCTCTTCTCCCCAGCATCTGGAGTCACTCTCTGCCTCGGGCTGTTCAAGACCTTGTTGAAGGCATGGCCTGGGAAGCTGTAGATGCTACTGTAAGTGTCTTGTTTCAGTCTCTCATGTAATTCCTTTTCAACGGTGTTGTCCTGCGGAGCAGCTATTAATGGCTTTTCCTTTCTCCTTTTTTCCCTCTATTCCATCTTCTTTCTCAAAGGGACAAGTTTCTTCTGTCGCCTTAGTGTAAGTTTTTAAATTCAAATAAGGTACTGGGTAACCTTGGTGAATCTGTTAACATTTATGTCTAATAAAACAGCTATAGCAAATTAGATGTTCATCTATTTGCTCCAGCACTTTCTCATAGTTTTTACTGAGGGAGACCCATTCCCAGAGACACCTAGTGAGAACTGTTCATTCTATAATCTTCATTTACAAGTAGCACTGTCCTTTTTCTTCATTGATTGTGATATACTCACTGTTTGCCAGGGGACAGCATGACCAATTGCATAATTGTGTTAGGCTGTGTTCATTCCTGCAAAAGCTCTGAGTCTTGGTTCTTATTTAGAAGGAACAAAATTGTTTGTTTCTGGTGTATTCCAGGTAACATCATCTGACTGCATTGGTGTTGGTGATTTTGCATGATACAAATTACTTCTTTATGTTGGAAAGAATGCTGTAATAAATGCTCATGATTGTGGAGGAGAAAAGAATTTATTCACTATCTTGCAAAAATGGGCGCACAACCAAACATGTGTCAGGTGTGCTGTGCTGGTTGGAATGTATTATATCCCCCAGAAAAAGCCATATTCTTTGATTCAGTCTTGTGGGGCAGACGTTTCGGTGCTAATTAGATTTGCATGGAAATGCACCCCACCCAACTGTAGGTGATAACACTGAGGAGATATTTACATGGAGGCATGACCCCACC
>PVKY010008974.1:0-13654 GCA_004027775.1 Bradypus variegatus
CACGGGCAGGTCTCCCTCGTTCTGGAACAGGCGCAGGTGCCCAGCAGAAGGCAGAGTTCCCAGACACAGGGTGACCTCCCACGGGATTTTTTTTTTCATAGTAAGACCATTTTATTTCTTAAACTGAGTAGAAGGTAAGAGGTACTGGACAAATGGATATTGATTTTATGTTTCCTTAAACTGGAAACACACACACACTTTTGTACATTTCATTAAAAGAGCATAAATACATATTGGTATCTGCATAGAAAATTTATGAAAAGGCACACAAGCAACTATGACATAAATGTAAGCTTCATGAACACTGTTTTTTGATGTGTTCCCAATACCCATAAAAGCTTCTGACACAGGAGAGTCTCAATATTTATTGAATGCAAAAATAGTAATAATAATAAAAAGCACAATAAAGTTAATGAGGAATTATTTTGTGATCAACACCTTACTGGGACACTTTACCTGTTATCTAAAACTTAATCCCGAACTCTGCAATTTGTTTTTATGCAAACTTAGAGAATGCATTTTTTTAAATTCAGTTTTATTGAGATATATTCACATACCATACAGTCATCCATGGTGTACAATCAGCTGTTCACAGTAGCATCATATAGTTATGCATTCATCACCCCAATCTATTTTTGAACATTTTTCTTACATCAGAAAGAATCAGAATAAGAATAAAAAATAAGGCTAAAAATAGAACACCCAAACCACCCCGCCCATCCCACCCTATTTTTCATTTAGGTTTTGTCCCCATTTTTCTACTCATCTATCCATACACTGGATAAAGGGAGGGTGAGCCACAGGGATTTCGCAATCATTCTGTCACCCCTTGTAAGCTACATTGTTATACAATCATCTTCATGAGTTAAGGCTACTGGGTTGGCGTTTGGTAGTTCTCCCGCAGGATTTTTGCAAGCACTCTCTTTTGTCTTCAATTGCTGTGCTGTGTGCAATTGATCTGAGAATGGATACACAGATCTTGCTTCATACACAGTCAGCTCATTATCTTCTGACTCCAACCCCAAAGAGAAAGGGGAAAATCCATTAGGTGGAGCATGTCAGGGAGTTCACAGAACTGAAAACAAGGAAATTGGGCCAAGGTTTTGGTGAGAATAATCTGTCACCGGGCATTTCCATTTTGGGGAGTTATCCTTGTGGAACAGACTTAATAGAATCGGGGAGGCTCACACTGGGTTCTCAGCTTCAGAGCTCTGTGTGCGCCTGCAGGGGCCTGAGACATCCAGCCGCCAGGTGCACAAGGAGCTCCTGCACCCTCCTGGAGCTGTGGACCGTTGCTCAGACCCCCACCTCCCTGTCCTCCCACTCACATCCCAGCCAGCAGGACAAGGACCCGATGCTCTCCTTTCCCGTGGGGTCGGAAGACCCCTGGGGCTCCCAGGAGTGTGGGAGAAGAACCGGCTTCAGGCTCCAATCCCGGTCCTTCTACCTTTCTAGCCTCAGTTTCTTCATTTCTCAAATGCAAAGGACAGTGCCTACAGCTTGAAATTATTTAGAATAAGAGGAAGTGTGCAAATCATCTGGGCCTTAAACCTGGTGGGCTCATCTCTCACATTTATTTTCCTCTCCCTCCCAAACCCACTAAAAAGACAGTAAAGGAATGTAAAAAGTTTTAAGTCCCCAGAAGTCCTGCTCTGCCAACTTCTGTTTGTTTATTTGTGTATGAGGTAAAAAAAATTAAACCTCCATTTGCTAGTGCTGCTATGTCAGGTTTTCTGTTCTGTTTGGCAGAGCCTATTTCTAAAGGATAGATCATCCACGGTGAGGCCAAGCCCCAAGTGTGCCCACAGAGCTTCCAAATGGGATCTTAGAGTCTCCATTCCTCGCCAAATATGAACAAATCAGCAGGTGTTTGAAGCATTCTTCAAACACAAAGGGAGACCAAGACAAACCAGGAGGAAGCAGAGATAATGCAGGAAACAGTAGAAAAATGCACTGATTATAATTTATATCCTCAAACAAGTAAGAAAAGATCTGCATCCATAAAACAACACCCTCCCCACAATTACATGCTATTAAAAAGGATCAATTGTTAAATTGTACACTTAAAATGGGTGAATTTTATGACATATAAATGATATCCCAATAAAGCCTTAAAAAAGGAACAACTGGAAAATAAAAAATACAGCAGCTCATTGTTTAAGTCAGTAGAAGTGTTGGCCATTAAGGAATGTGCTCCAGAAATTAGAATTAAAAACACAGAGACCAAAAATGGCAGAGAAAATTTACAACAAAAATTAACAAAAATCAATTCAGGTGGCCCAACATCCAACTAATAACATTATCAGAAAGAGAACAGAGAAAATGGTAGGGAAGAAACAGCCAAAGAAGCAATCGAGAAAAAGTTTCCCAGAACTGAGGAATGCAAACCTCCAACTGAAAAGGGGTCACTAAGTGGTCAGCACAGCTAAAATTGAAAGACCCACCCCGGGGTTTTCCAAACCTCAGGCCTGGGACTGTTGTTTTTCAATAGAGCGCCTTTTGGTGCCAATTTTTCCCAACTACATACATGTATTCATTTGGTTATCTTTTTAAACCCTCTAATCTGTACAATTTCTCCCCAATATACAATGTCCACACACCTTACACATCAAAGTAAAATCAAGCGCCTAACTCATCCCAGTGGTGGGTAGGGGAGAGAAGGTTCTGTCTCAACGCGTCCTAAGCCCAAATGCCCTTCAGGATAAGCTTGACCTTCGCACCCTGGAGATCAGTACCGTCCCCAGCTCCCCACTGTCTCTCTTCTGGGCCATTCCCTGAGTTCCACCAACAGAACTTGCCCCAAACTTCGAAAAAGTGGGGAGAAACACCAAATCCCTCTCAACTACCCCCCCTTTTGTGGAACATGGAGGGTGTGAAAGGTGTTCTCTGCCACAAATCTCTCAGAGGTGTGGCCTTGAAGCCCCTTACCATCTCCCCAGCTCAGCCTTCTCGAAGGCCCTATTCAAACCTGCAACTCCCACCCCCTCCCCTGCTCTGTCCTTCACAGTAAGTTACTTAATTTTTGTGTGTTTGTCCTCTAGCTCCATGAAGGCTGGAAAAGCCAGGTGTCTTGCTCATGGCTGCAAATAAAGGAGGTGAGGGGTGCTCAACACACCCTAAGCAGAGGCAGAAATCAATGAATGAATGAATGAGTGTGCAAAGAAAGGCTGCTGACCAAAAGAACCACCAAAATACAGGAAGATGTTCTTCCTTTTGTTCTCCCTCCCCCAAATCAGGGAAGATTTCTCCCAACAAAGAAAATCCCATGACCAGATGGCTTCGCTGGTGAGTTCTACCAAACATTCCAAGAAGAATTAGCACTGAGCCTTCTCAAACTCTTCACAAAAATTTAAGAGGAGAGAACACTTCCTAACTCACTCTGTGAGGCCAACATCACCCTAATACTAAAGCTAGATAAACACAGCACAAGAAAAGAAAATTACAGACCAATATGCCTTATGAATATAAATGCAAAAATCCTCAACAAAATACTTGCGAGCCCAATCCAAATGCACATTAAAAGGATTATGCACCATGATCAAATGGGAGTTATCCCAGGCAGGCAAGGGTGGTTCAACATAAGAAAATCAATTAGTAACACTACATAAATAGAATGAAGGAAAGAAAACCACATGATCATCTCGATTGATGCAGAAAAGGCATTTGACAAAACCCAGTGCTCCTTCTTCATAAGAGTACTCAGGAAACTAGCAATGGAAGGAAACTTCTTCAACATGATGAAAGACATATATGAAAAACCCACAGCTAACATTATACCCAAAGGTGAAAGACCGAAAGCTTTTCCGCCAAGATCAGGAACAAAACAAGGATGCCGGCTGTCACCACTGCTATTCAACATGGTCCTGGAAGTTCTCGCCAGGGCAATTAGGCAAGTAAAAGGAATAACAGGCACCCCCAGACTGGAAAGGAAGAAGAAAAACTATCAATTCACAGATGACACAGTTCTGTAAACCTGTTTTAGCTGGCTTCCTCTGACACCCCCTTCCCAGGTGAAGACAGAGTTTAGGGTCCCTGTTCAGGCGCTGCTGAATCCTGGGGCTGGGGGATCCTTGTTCTCACTGGGCGAGTGCCTCATGTGGTCCCTATGACCCTGCAGGGCGGGCGAGTCGGGCTTAAAACCAGTGGGGTGAAATTCCGGTCTCCCCACTTGGCTTTGTCTGACACCACCCGGATGGGGGTACTGGGGCTCCCCATTTCTGCCTGGCAAGGGAGGAAGTCTAGGCTCCCCACTCAACTTTTGCTGGCGCTGGTGGAGGGGGCCACAGTTTTGCTTTGTTTTTATCCTGTGGTTTTGGCTAGAGTCGAGTTTTCTGCTTTCCTAGTCCTTTGGCTTGAGAGAGCAGGCTTTCCTTGGGGCTATGTTTTTTGTTTTGTTTTTTTTTTGTCTGTGCCAGTTGGTATTTCTGCCAAAGCCCCACCTGCCCTGCCATCTTCCCCCATCTCCAGAGTCTTCTCGTTTGTTTAATACAGAATGTTCAGGGTTTTTGTTGTAACTTAGCTGAAGGAATGGGAAAATGTACATCTGTTCCATCTTTCCAGAAGTGAAAGTAGCTTTAACATTTCTCTGCAATGAGGTATGACTCAGTCAGTGAAGGGGGCTGTCTTTGCATGCAGACACCTGCCACCATCACCCACAGTAAGCTCTCCTGGCAGCCCGGCAAGCTCCCCTGCCCCAGGGAGGGAGCGGGCAGCCGGGATCTCTTGGCACCGTCATCTGCCTCTCGTGTCCGCGCACAGGGCTCAGGGGACCGTTCCCACAGCCGCTCTTGGCTGACATCCTCCTCCTCTTTGGCAATCGGGGTCATTGGTCAGGAAGGAGCAGCTGGGGCCCTTCCTATTCTGCTGGGGAAAGTCTGCTCTTTCTTCGCCCGGTCTCAGTTTTGGAATGCAGAAGCAAATTCAAACCTCTGCACCCCTCTGTCCTGACTTGTGGGTCAGCTTTACTTTCCTGTTACCGAGCCTCATCCCACCGGGACTTGACATTTGTTTTGTGCACAGACGTGCCGACTGAGTTTCCCAGGGCTGCCCTGCCAAAGCACCGTGGGGCAGGGGGCTTGCATGTCTGGAATTTATTTCCTCAGTTCTGGAGGCCGGACGTCCCAAAGCTCCGTGGCCAGGGGGGACACGCTGCCCCCGAAGGTTCCAGGCTGCCCCCTCTCCTGGCTCCTGGCCATGGCTTGCTGGTCACTCTGGCCATCGCAGGACGTCGTCCCCCTGGTCTTTCTCTGTGTCCAACTTTCCCTTCTAATATGGACACAAGTCACATCGGATCAGGTGTGTCCTTGTCCAGTTCGGCTTCATCTTTAGTAACCTCTTCAGTGATCCTGCTTCCAAATAGGATCACATCCGAGGGGCCGTGAGTTAGAACTTGAACGCATCTTCAGGGGGGACGTGATTCAAACCGTAACATGTGCCACACAGCAGATGGTGACGGGTGTGGTGACTGTGGGCTCGTGGCTCTGCCCAGCCCTGGACTGGGAGGCTATGGGGGGAGCATCTGTTAGTGAGAGAGGGGGAAGCACTGAGTGTGAGTGCATGGGTGTGTGTGCATGTCTGCATGTGTGGGTGTGGGTGTGCGTGGGTGTGTGCGCGCATGGGTGTGTGCGTGGGTGGGTGTGCATGTCTGTGTGTGGGGGTGTGTGTGCATGGGAGTGCATGTCTGCGTGGGTGTGTGTGGGTGTGGGTGGGTGTGCACGCATGGGTGTGTGCGTGGGTGGATGTACGTGTCTCTGTGTGCATGGGTGTGTGTGCATGTTTGTGTGGGGGGGGTGTGGGTGTGTGTGGATGTGCGTGCATGGGTGTGTGTGCGTGTGTGTGTGTATGGGTGTGTGCATGGGTATGTCTGCATGGATGCGTGTGTGCATGTGTGTGTGTTCATGGGTGTGTGTGTATGACAGAGGGTTGGAACCTGGAGGCCAGGCAGGCTCTGCTCTGAATCCCAGCTCTGCCACTTCACTGCCAAGTGGTGTTGGATAAGTCCTTGGGCAGCCTCAGTTTCCCTATCTGTAAAACGGGGCCCATGTTCCCTCTTTGAAGGCGCGTGGGAAGGCTTGGAGAGTGCGCTGCATGGAGGACTCAGCATGTAACAGGAGGAGCCATAAACACGTGTCATTCACTGAAACATGTTCGTGGAGAACCAGGCTCCTCACCTGTGGGTGCCCGTCCTCAAGCCTGCCCTACAGTCCTGCTTCTGGGGAACCTCTTGGCTTTTTATTTGTCAGAGAAGAAGGGGCAAGGCACAGGGGAGGGGTCAGAGGGCCGTGGCAGGGCAGGGCACTCTGGGGCCACAGACAAGTGGCTTGGGCTGGTCTTCAGGGCCAGCTCACAGCTGGCACTTACTGAGTGCCCGCCACGTGCCAGGCTCTCTACAGTCTCACACCGGCTGCACGGGAGTGTGAGAATGAGATTAAGTTTAGCTTTCACACAGAATAGGTGTGCCTTGCAGGGTGGGGCAATTAAGGAATCGGCAGAAGATTTAAAAGACAAACTGTAGTCCACGGTTGGTCCCCCTGTTTATCTGCCCACTATCCACGGTCGGTCCCCCTGTTTATCCACACACTATCTACTATCCTTGCAAGGTGGAGACTCAGGGTAGAGGTTCCTAAAATAGCTTCATAAATTGTTACCAAACTAGCTCAGACGGGCTCTGCAATTAAACAAAGGAACAAACTTCAAATGTTTGAAGTTTGCACAGGAGACTTTTTTCAAATGTTTCCAATTTGGGCAGGCTGCATGTTTCAAATTTGCATGGGCTAGTTAGGCTTGTGGAATAGAATGTAATCTCTGAAGTATCAGCCACTGGAGAAATGGGAGGGACTTGCAGTTAGGCATAGGAAATAAATACTGCTGGGTCTATTGTTCTGGGCGCCAACCCCCACATTTTGGTTGGGCGCCTGTACTTGCAAGATCGTGAATAAATTCTTTTTTTCTCCACAGTTGGGTGTTTATTCCTTTTTAGGAATAGTGCTTGTTTCTCACAGGAGGATTTACTGTCTTCAGTTTTCCTGTGAGGACACTGAGGCTGAGGAAGCCACCCAGCTCAGTGAGTCAGATGGAGCCAGGTTTGGAGCCCAGGCCTGCCTGGTGCTAAAGCTGGGGAGCTGCCTGGGGCCCCCGTGACCTTGCCAGCCTAGTTGCGTTGAAGGATGGTCCAGCCCAGCTGGCTGGAGGAAAGCCACCCCCAGAGTCCAGGCCGCACGAGCTCCAGGCTCTGTCTGTCTGACCACCTGCCTCTCATTTTGAAGAGGTCGGGGGCCTCAGCCCAGCTGGGAAGTCTGTGGAGGGAAGCTGGCTGGCCCAGTCCTTGACTTCCTGGCTGACCCCTGGGTGCCCCAGCCCAGGGTTCTGGTGGGGGGTTGGGGAGCAGGAAGGGGTGGTGAGGAAGGGGGGCAGTCTGCAGCCAAGTCCAGGCTCCGATCTGGGAGATGGGAGGTGATGCCCGAGGCCAAGGAGCCCCCTCCAGAAGGGCACTTACGGGGTCTTCCAGCGTCACCAACTTCACTTCCAACATCCTCTTCTGTCCCCCACATCTGATGAGTGGCCCCTGACCCATCCACCCTGCTTCGTCTTGCTTTCCCAGCAAACTGTCCTGTGGGCCTAACGGAAAGGCCATGGAAGGAGGAGCAGCTCTGGGAGAGAATCAAAGGACAAGGAGTGACAGACTCTGCCTGGGCCACAGCTGATGACAGCTGCTTGCATTTGGAAAGAGGTGTTGAGGGTGAGGTCAGTGGACGCCCAGGCCTGGGGGCTGGAGAGAGCAGGGAAGCTGGGGTGGCTTGGAAGGAGGAGTGGGGGTGGAGCCCCAGGTTCGGGGTGGTGATGGAGGGAGGATGTAGCCTGCAGCACTGCAGCACCCGGCTCTGGACCTCCTTCCTTTGCGTTCTCCCAGCCAGTTACCCAGCAACTGGGTGAGGGCTGGGGGTGGGAAGCGGCAGGGGGTCTGGGTCCTCCAGGGGAAGGATGGGCTCTGAGACTGCACAGGACCCCACTGGCCGAGAAGGAGACAGGCTGCATCACCCTGGCAGAGCTGGGGCATCGGGTGGGTCCCCAGGAGCACCGAGGGGTGAGGGCACTGCCCCGTCCCACCACCCTCAGGAAGCCCCCATGCCAGGGAGGTGGGAGAGGGGAGGGACACTCACCCAGGGGGGGCCTTCCGGTCTCACAGACCCACCTTCTGTTCCCATATCTGGGAACTGGACCCCGAAAAGACCAGTGGCCTGTCCAAGGCCACACAGCCAGCCAAGGCTGCGACCACCCTGAACTCAGGCCCCAGATTCCAACACTTGACACAGATCGGCCTCAGCTGATTTGTTTTCTTTTCCCTCTGAGGCAAGGGGCTGCAAACAGAGACCCTGGCCAGACCACGGAAATGTGGAGCACCTGGGAACTGGGGCCCAGCTGCCTGGGCTGGAGACCAGCTCCACCACATCATAGCTGTAGGACCTTGATCCCTGTGCCTCAGTTTCCCTATCTGTAACATGGGAGCCATCCAGTTCCTGCCTTGTAGGCGGTTTTGTTGAGGGTGAGCGAGTACACGTCCAGGGTGTGGAACTGGGCTGAGTGAGGGCTGCGGGCTGCATGTCTGGATGGGAGGTGAGTAACATGAGTGTGTGTAGTAGGCATGTGCGAGGCTCAGGGCCTTTTGCACACATGAGTGTTTGTGTTAATGTGAGAGTGTGTGTGGGGTGTGCATGTGCAATTCGTATAAGTATGAGGTGTGTGAGCATATGGGTGTCACATGTGAGTGGGTGTGTAAATCACAAGATGAGTGTATGAAAATGTGCATGTGTGCATGTCATTGGAGGGTGCATGCATATGGGAGTGTTCTGACTCTGTGTGTGTGCATGTGTGAATTTACATGGGCAAGTATGAGTGGGAGTGACCAGTGAGCAAGCATTTGTGTGCACGTGTGTGTGTGTGCATATATGTGTGTGTAAAGCCACCTCTGCCCACATCAGGGGACCCAGAGCCTCCCCAAACAGGCTGCCAGTTGGGGAGACCACACTTTTGGCTCCTGAAGCTGATTATTCTGAAAATGACTCTACCCCCAGCCTGGAAGCCGGAGCCAGAGGTCAGGGGTCAGGGGTCAGGTGGCAGCACCCAGACCTGGGAACCTGGTCCTGTAGAGCGGGCATGCAGGAAGAGGGCTGGAGGGAGAGCAGGTGCCACTGATCTGTGGGTTGGGGGAAACACCAGGACCCCTGCCCTGGGAGACCCCATCCAAACACCAGTCATCACCAGCCAGTGCAGGAGGTTGGGACTGCATGGCTGGGATCCAAGGGGTGGGGCTCACCACAGACCCCTCTGGGACCGCAGAACAGTGAGTGGTGCAGCGGGACTCCTGGGTCTGTGTTCCTCTGAGCTGGTGCATGTCTTGTAGGCAGGGACACTGAGTTGCCAATGGCGTGGAGCAAGTTGCTATTCAGTGTATTGTGAGAACCCAGCCTCAGGCACAACCGACGCTCCCAGCCCACGACTGCTTTATTGCTTGCACAGCACAAAGGATCCAGAAGAGCAGGGAAAACACCCTCCTCGGTCAGTCGCAGTCAGGGTTGGAGGGTGGAAGCTCCGCACATCTCTCCTGGTGTCCGAGATGAGGGGCACCTGCACTGACTGAGAGCTGAGCTTTTATACATTCCTTGAGGTGAGGAACTTTGTGCCCTGCAAGCAACTGGGAACGTTAAGTTTTAATGCCTCCCCCAGCTGCCTGCAGGGTCTTGCTAATGAGCATGCAGCATGAGTGGAAAAGGAGGGGTAGGTGAGGCAGGGGGATGGCCGCTGAGGGTGGCCTTGACTTTCTCCAGCAGACGGCTGTGTTCCTGACACCTCTCACTTGGTCAATAAATGCATGTGGGGTGAATGAATGGACAAGGATGAAGTGATGAATGAGTCTGTCTCTCTCCCCAGAACTCAGCTCCACACCCGAATTCTAGGACCACCCAGCCTGCTGGGCCCTCGCTGTGAGCTCTGCCCCCTCTTGACCTTTCCACCTTGCAGGTCCAGGATTGGCTTTTCTGTCCCTCTAAGTCCATGGGGACAAGTCAGGGGCTGGTCAGGATGCCATGGGGGACCAGCATGCCCTAATCCCAGTTAGAAAACAAGGAATTAGGGGGAGAGTGGTCCCTGTTACAGAAACGCTGGGGTCTGCAGGGGGTGCTTGCTTCCCCTTGTAAGGGGGCATCTCTGCCAGGCTCAGGAACTGTGCATGCCTGGGGTCTCAGGCCTTGGGGAGACCTCACTTTCCTTCAAATCAAATATGTTGAAACACGTGTACCCACAGCCCACATGGAACTATATTTTTGCCATAAATATTTTTGTGAGGATTCATGTCATCTTTACGGTGTTGCATTTTGATAAGAAAAAATTTACCATGCATGAGCATTTCATCGCCACGATTTTCTCTGTCTTGGTCTCTGCCAACTCCCCAGAACCCAGCCCAGTGCTGAGCACTCAGTAGGCACTAAGTAAACAGTTATCGAGTCAGTTACGCCCACCTGGTGTGAATCTGTCTCTACAGACAATACGGAGAGCTGAGTTTCACCAGCCCACCGGGTATGGATGTAGTGGACATTGAACCAAGCAGGTAGTAATTTTGATTCTGAAGTTTTCTTTTAGTAGTTACGAGTCCCTAACTTTTCCATCAGGTCTCGAACACCCCCATAGACTATAGACTCACTTGTAGACCCTTCCTCTGCCTGGGAAGCCTCTAGATGGAACAGGGCTGCCAGGCCTGGCCCACGGCTGGCTTCCCTGGGCAAAGGGTTCCCCTGGAAGCCTGGGGACATTGGAGGACTCCAGAGAGACCAGGAGCAGGCCTGGGGCTTTGCCCATGAGCACAGAGCTCTCAGGCTGGAGGAGCCTGGAGTTTCCCCTGTCTACACCCCTGCCCAGTCTGTCCCTGCTGCAACTCCCAGTGTCTCAGGGCTGCCCCTGTAGCCTCGACACCCTCAGCCCCTCCCTGGCCTGTCTGCCCCAGCCCTGCCCGGCTAACCCTTACTCTGCACATCAGCCACATGCAGCCACTGCTCTCACAGCTCAGGCCCTCCGTGATACCGTCCCCAAGTTCTTAATAGTTTCATCTTGGAATTTCTGTTTCTTAAGTGAAATCTAATCAGAACATGGAGTATGCGCTGGGAGCTTGGCGCTCCGGCTCACATACATCTCACCTCCTACCACCTCCCTGGGATTGGTCCTCAGTCTCCCACCCCCTGGCCCCCCGGTCTCCCTCAGACCCCCTGCCCACCTCTGTTCCATGACCGCTGCCCCCTCCACCTCAAGGTCTGAGCATGGTTCAAGGGGATTGGCACGGTCCCCTCCCCAGGCCGGCAATGTGCTGTCAGTTTGTGAAAACCTGTGGGTGGGGAAGGGGCGGCCTCTGCTGAGCACATCCCAGTGTGAGAGCTGAAATCCCTCAGTGTCGCCCATCTGCGGTGGGCGGGGGTGGGGGCCTGTGGGAGGGGGCGATTGGCTTCCCCACCCCTCACCGGGGCCCCGTATTTCCCTTCTGTTCTGGGCGGCCCTCCCAGGACACCTGCTGACAACATCCCAACCCTTCTTGGTTCCTCACCAGGTCCGCACAACCTGGCCTTGGCACTGCCTGTCTCAGCAGCCAGGGGTCCTGCTCCCCGACTCGGGCCCCTCTTGGCCCTGGGCACTAGCAGGCAAAGCTCCCTGATCTCTCCACCAAGGGGTCTTCTGACGTCCCCCTGCCCCCATCACGGGGCTGTGTTCCACTGACCACAGGGAGGAGGGGGCTTTGTCTATCTTGTCCCCAGATGTACCCCGTGGTGCCTGGCGCTCAGCATTTGTGGAGGAGCAAGCAGCTGCCCAGGTCTGCACCCCCCTTCTCTGCCTGGCAATGAGACCATGGCTTGGGGGGACACGTGGGGACAGACGGGGGCCTGCAACTCTGAATCGGAAATAGGCGACTGCTCCCCACCTAGGATGGAGGACACATGACTTGAGGGGACCCCCCCTTCTGCCACGGAGCCCCAGCAGGGACATGGCTCAGGCCTGCTCCCCCCGAGCAGGAGGCTCTGCTGCGGGGGTCCAGGGAAGGCAGGGCCAGGGGTGGCTTTGGACCCAGCTGGTGTCAGCAGAGGGCCCAGGAGCTCCTGAAGGCAGGACCCCAGGCCGTGGGGAGAGAGGCCGGGGTGCTTCGGGGTGGAGATGGCCTCTGAGCAGACTCCTAGGAGGCCAAGCAGAGGCTCAGAGGGAGGGACGATGTGGGAGGAGCAGAGCCCGGGGAGGAAGTTTCTGGCAGCTGGTGGGAGTCAGTGAACGCCGGGCCCCATCGTTTGGACTTTGACACAGCAGCAGTAGGGACACACGGAAGGTGTCGGAGCAGCTGAGAGAGGGCTGCATTGGTGGGGGGTGGATCTGGCCATGCACTGGGGGAGTGGGTGGGAGGAGGCCAGGAGCTGGTCCAGGTTGGAGTGGGCTGTCCCGAGCCCGAAGCAGGGGAGGATGCCGAGGACAGGCTGCCCACAGCAGGGAAGCTGGGGGGCGGGGGGCCAGGGGGTGAGGAAAGGCTGCAGCTGGCACCTGACTGTGGGACACTCCTGGGGAGTGGGGGGCTGTACATGGGGTCACATGGCGCATCCCAGGCCCACTCACGAAGGCTCGGAGAATGTCACCTCTCCATTGGGCCATGGGGCCTCCCACCCCCACCCCGTCCTCCTTGCCCACCCCCCTGCAGCCCTGGCGGGACCCAGCTGGCCTGTGCACCCGTGTTGCCTGCCTCGCTCCCTCTCTCTCCCCTCCCCTCCCTGTCCTTATCTTTCCCCCTGATCCAGTCTCCATGGCGACTGGCCACCCCAGCTCAGCCTGCATCCCAGCCTCTGCCAGGGACACCGAGCGGCTCCATCCCCCTCTCTCGGGCCCTGGTACCCGCAGTCCTTGTCTCCTCCCCCTGGGGCGAGGCCGGAGCCAGCCTCCTCTTCCCTGGCTGTGACATTCATCTTCCAGCTCCGCCAGGGAGGGAGCCGGATCTTCTGGGGAGACGCCTCCCCGACCCCCACCCCCGTTCCCGACCCCCACCTGCAGCAGCCGCCGCCCGGCCAGCCCGCCAGGGAGGAGCACCCAGCCTGGCCGGAGCCCGGGGCCTCCCCCGGCACCCAGGCCCTCCCCCCCGCCCCCCCCCCATGCCGAGGCCCACCTTGTCATTGATTTCCTTCTGTCACCGGTTTGGCAAACAGGCAAGTCATGTCCTGAGATCTGGGGGGAGGGCGGGGTGGGAAGGGGCTCCCTGGGGAGGAGGGGGGCCACTGGGAACCTGGGATTAAGATAATAGTCGGATGCTGTTCTAATCTCTCTCTCTCACCATCTCTCTCTCTCTCTCTCTCTTTCTCTCCAAGGAAAAAAAATGGAGCTTCATGGGAAGCGGCAGCAACAGTTCGTAAGTAGCAGGGCCTCCCGGGCTTGTGGCCGTGGGCCGGCGGGAGACGGGGCATCCCGGGTCTGGGCCTGGCCTCTGGAGGGACATCCCAGGTCTGCAAGGCCGTGGAGGGGGTGACAGGCAGAGGAGGTGGGTGCTGCAGGGAGGCAGCTTCCAGCTCGGAGCTGGAGCACCGAGGGAATTTTCTAGGACCCAGTGCAGCTGCCCAGCCCTGGAAGCTCCACCTATCCTTACTGT
>PVKY010008975.1:0-13653 GCA_004027775.1 Bradypus variegatus
CTTAGGTTTTAATGTATTGTAATAGCTAGAAGTAAATACCTGAAACTACCAAACTCCAATCCAGTAGCCTTAACTTCTGAAGATGACTGCATAACAACGCAGATTATAGATTACAAAGGGTGATAGTGTGATTGTGAAAACCTTATGGATCACACTCCTTTTATCCAGTGTATGGATGGATGAGTAGAAAAATGGGGACAAAAGGTAAATGAAAAATAGGGTGGGATGGGAGAGATGATTTGGGTGTTCTTTTTTATTTTTATTTTTTATTCTTATTCTGATTCTGTCTGCTATAAGGAAAATGTTCAAAAATAGATTGTGATGATGAATGCACAACTATATGATGGTACTGTGAACAGTTGATTACACATCATGGATGACTGTACGGTATGTGAATATATCTCAATGAAACTGAATTTAAAAAAAAGTTAAACATGGAGAAAATTTGTACTGAAAATACTGAGTTTTAAAAAGGAATAAAAGTTGCTTTTTTCTTTAAAAAAATAATTTGTAATGTTTACTGCTAGGTGGCCCAGAATGTAAAACCGGTGCCACTACCCTGACAAACCCAACCTCAGGCAAAGTCAGTGTTCAGATAAAAGCCAAATCATCTGTGACTGGAGTCCCCTTTAGCTGGAAGACCGTGGGTCCCCACAGAAACACCCAGAGCTCCTCCCATACTAACCACACACATCTACACCTACAGACAACATTCCCTGATAAAACTGCTTTAGCAAGCAGTGTACACTTCCTCCAGCCTTGCTGGGAAGCATGAACCACATTTCCGTCTTCGGCAGATTGGACACAGCTGTAGAACATCTGGCATTTCGTTCCCCTCTCAGAACCCTCTAGAAGGTAGACCACTTGAAGAATCTAGTGTTTAGATGGGGATGGGGAGTGCTATTTTAGGACAAAGCAGTCAGATCAGGGAGGGATACATGTGGTTTTTATCTAACAGTCCAGGAAGGCAAATGAAACAGGCAGTCTGGCCTGCAATCCCAGCCAGGGGTTCCTCCAGCCACTCCGCAGTGAAGGTCCCGGGGAGCCCCTTGATCAGCTTTTCTAATGTAAGTCCAAATTCTGTTTCTCAGTCAGGATCTCAAAGATAAGCAAGAAGACATCTACGAGGTATTTTGATCTTGGAAGTTCCTATGTAGCAGAACTTGGGCAAGTAAGGCCAGCATTTTTTGAGTCCCAGAGGCCAGTTCTAGGGGCAGATGTGGCACATGGGCAGTGCTCCCCTCTTAGCTAAACACGTGAAATGACAGGGAGGGCTTTTTAAAGGGAATAAATCAGTAGCAGACCAGAAATGCTACAATTCCTATGAAAAAGAAAGCAGAGAGGAACAAATCAAGAGAAAGAATTCAAGGAACACACATGCAGAAGACCATTGCGAAAGTTAAAAATTTTAAAGGTGTTTTAAGGCTCAAGTCGGCAGAAATATGCAAATTGGGGAAAAAAAAAAAACCAAGTAGAAGAGTAGAGAAAGGCTCAGAAAGAAAAGCATGGGACCATCTCAACAGATGGGAAAATAGCATTTGATAAAATTCAACAGCCCTTCCCAATTTGAGGAAAAAGAAAAAAAACAAACAAACTTCCAGTAAACTAAGAATAGATAATTTCTTAACCTAAGTGAAGGATTTCTGGCAGAAACCTACAACAAACATCAGACGTGGAAAAATGTCCACTCAAGACAGAACCAGGAGGAGGACGCCCCTCTCCAACAAAAAAGGCTTCAGCAGGTTCTCCAAGGCTGGGCTCCAGTCAGCGCACCAAAGGGAACCATTCACATCAACCACTTTTTCAATAATTAGCATGTTTGTATTTCTCCACCCAAATCTTCCAAGCATCTTGTCAGGCTTTCAACATTTGTTGAAAATGTGCCGGGAAACGTTACCGTGGTTTTGCAAGCGCCTCGGCTGAGCCAGGGCTGAGGGATGTGTCGGCAAAAATGCGGCCATTGGACTAGCTGTCAGCAGGAAGTGGAGGATGCCTCAGGTTTGATCTGACTCAGAGCCGCCTCTTTAAGAAGTTGTTGTTATTGTTTTTTCAAGATGGAAATACCTTTATTCTTTTCTCTGATTAAAAAAGCCCCTAGCCCCTCTGAAGAGCTGGGGAGGATGTGAAGGTGTTGGGACTTCCCTGGACTGCTGCCGATGTGCTCACAAACACTGGGGACTGACAGTTTGGTGTGCTGAGCCCTCTGTCTTGGGGCTCACCCCTATGAAGCTTGTTGCTACAGGGAGAGGCTAAACCTGCTTTATAATTGTGCCTAAGAGTCTCCCCCTGAGTGCCTCTTTGTTGCTTCATGACCATGTCACAAAGAGTGCTACTGGGACAAATACTAGTGAGAAATAGTCTAGTTTGAAGTTCAGATGTGGTCCTCTCTCTCTGAGCCACCTTGGCAGGTGATCTCACTGCCCTCCCCCCTACGTGGGACCCGACTCCCAGGGGTGTAAATCTCCCCGGCAACGCAGGATATGACTCCCGGGGATGAATCTGGACCTGACATCGTGGGATTGAGAACATCTTCCTGACCAAAAGGGAATGTGAAATGAAACAAAATAAAGTTTTAGTGGCTGAGAGATTTCAATGGAGTAGAGAGGTCACTCTGGTGGACATTCTTACACTCCATATAGATAATACATTTTAGGTTTTAATGTGTTGGAATAGCTAGAAGTAAATACCTGAAACTACCAAACTCCAACCCAGCAGTCTGGACTCCTGAAGACGACTGTTTAACAATGTAGATTACAAGAGGTGACAGTGTGACTGTGAAAACCTTGTGGATCACACTCCTTTTATCCAATGTATGGATGGATGAGTAGAAAAATGGGGACAAAACCTAAAAGAGAAATAAGGTGGGATGGGGGGGTTGATTTGGGTGTTCTTTTTTTATTTTTATTTTTAATTCTTGTTCTGATTCTTTCTGGTGTACGGAAAATGTTCAAAAATAGATTGTAGTGATGAATGCACAACTGTAAGATGGTACTGTGAACAGCTGATTGTATACCATGGATGATTGCATGGTATGTGAATATATCTCAATAAAACTGAATTTTAAAAAATGGAAATATGAAAATAAAAAGTCCCTAATACTTGTTCATTGTAAAAAAAACAAACAAAAAAACACATATTACAGGAAGCTATACAGTAAAAGAGTCAAGTTCCTGCATAATTCCAATCCCCAAAGATAACCATCAGTGGTTTGAGCTGTGTCCTTCCTTTCAGATACTTTTTAAAATGCACACATTAAGTTTTTAAATTCAGTTTTATTGGTATATAGTCACATACCTGTACAGTCATCCATGATGCACAATCAACTGTTTAAGTACCATCATATAGAGTTGTGTGTTCATCACCCCAATCTATTTTTGAACATTTTCCTTACACCAGAAAGAAGAATAAAAAACAAAAGTAAAAAAGAACACCAAAATCATCCCCCCATCCCACCCTATTTTTCATTTAGTTTTTGTCCCCACCTTTCTACCCATCCATCCATACACTGGATGAAGGGAGCAAGAAATTGTTTCTTAATAACAAATGTGAAAATGGGGACCTTTCTCTTATTTAATTGTTAACTCTGTGAAACCAAGGCTCCCGTAAGACCAGTGTGAGAAATTATTTTCTTGATTCTCCATTCCTTTTTATCTCAAACCACTGCTTCTTTCCACCTTCAAAGAAAACACATCACGTAGTACAGCACATTCATAAAAGCAAATGGTGTGTGGCGGCTTAAGACACTTTCTGTTTTCACATCCGGTTGCTTTCGTGGGCAACCTTTTCTGGGTACGTGGGAAAGACCACCCCTGACCAACCCTCCAGCCAGGGCTCCGCTCCCAAGCACCGAGCTCCAAATGCAGAGCACTTGGGGGAGGCGAGGGGTTGGAAAGGAGCCTTTGTGAGAAAAGATCCCAGTTCTCAAGTGTGTGGGAGGACAGGATTCGGGGTCAGGCCACACTGAAAGAGCCAGGCTGGTGGCAAAGAAACTCCCCCCAAAATGACCTTAAAAATAAAAAATGAGCACTTTTCAAGCAAGTAGAGGAGGCAAAAGAACTTCTTGTCTGCATCCAAACCACGCTCAACTTTAACATTTAGCTTCTGGAAATAAAAGCTGCTTCCCCTCTGGGAAGTATCCTCCCCCACTTTCTGTCAACTCCGCCCCCAGTTCTAGATCCAAGAAAAGGATTCCCTCACACTCAAGGCATGCAACACTGCATTTTTAAGAATGTAAAATCTGCCTTTTTTATAAGAGATTCCCTCCTTCCACTTCATCTAAGCTTCTTCTTTTCCTTTATTCCTGTGACAAGAAAAAATACCAAATTTTGTTAGGCATTTGTATTGGTAATTAGTGAGCTGAGGATGCAGTGACAAGGAAAACACGGAATATTGTGCAATCACTGTAGACGCTTCATTCTGAAGGCTCCTAGGCACACACAGACAGGATCCACAGAGCCACTGTGTGTACACACAAAAACAACCACAAGTCTTAGAGAGAACAGATGTTTAACAGATGTCCAGCAATGGAATAAAATAGTGGAACAGAAGGTAAAAACTGAATAAGCCAAATAAAGTTTCGACGGAATTCCAAGGAGGAACTATGTGGTTGTTAAAGACAGCCGGGGCACCAGCTTCCCCGCTGACTGGCTGCTTCCTTCCTCTATCATTCTATGGCCAAATAAATTAAAAGCAGCTGCATCTTAATTTTAAATGTTAAAAAAAAATGACAAAATATTTCTGCTTCTAGTTTTTTTTTTTTTTTTTAATAGTGTCTCAACCTTATAAAGCAATTATATCTCACTACCATCAGGTACTCATTTCCCCACCAGGCAGACCTCAGAAAGGGGTGACCTAAACCAGCCTTCCTGCCCGGCGTGGCTGTGCCCAGGGCTCGACTGCCCAGCTCCCTTGGCCACGGCCAGTCCTCTGGGCTCTCTCAACTTCCTGTAACTTCCCCCACAGCCTTCCAATGATTTCCTTCTACACTTAAATTAGCCAGAGCCCATTTCTGTGGTTTGCATCCGAGACGCCCGGCTGGTACTTGTTTTCAGGTGCCGTGGTTCTCGGCCCCCTTGAGCACCTGCCTCCATCCTGGCTGCGTGAGGTGCTCCACTCCGCTGGTCCCTCGACCCCGGCCTCCCACCACTTCTCTCTTCTTCTCGAATCCACTTGCTCTCAGTCCCCTGTAACTCAGGATTCCTCTCTCTTCCCAGGCTGCTCCCTAAGACCCACTCCTCACACATCCACCCTCCTCGTTGTACACTTGCTCGTGGTCATCTCACGCTCTCACAGCTCCAGCTGCCCCCTGGGTGCTGCGGACACCAGTAAATTCAACAGCCTGCTGGACATCTTCACTAAGATAACTGGTGGGCACCTAGTAATATGCTGACAAGAAAAATGGCCAGATGTTACAACAGCTGGTAGGATCCTGCTGCTCATTCAGACAGTTTCTTCATACTCGGAAATCAAGCAAATTATAAAGCCATCAGGAAAAGAAAACCCAATTAAATATGGAGTTTCCTGTTCTCCTCTCCACAACAGGAGATTATCAAAAGCATAAAGTCCCTCATTATAAAAAACTACTAAAGAGAGTCAGTATAGGTCAGTAGACACAAATCTGCTGCGGTTTCAATAAATTAAATGTTTGAATTTATATTACTTCGGATAGAATTGGCTGTTGCTTTAAGATTAAACCAGTCGAACCAGTTTACGAAATCATATGTGAGTATCCCTGCAATAAGGAAAAGCTGCACCAGACTACCTGGGGCTCATGGGGGCAGTGCCCGGCCAGCAGGCCGCGTGAACTTTCTTTTTAAACCAACTCTTCCGGGGCCCAACCCAGAGTAGGAAGACAGTTCTGGAGCCTTAACAAACTATACCATTTAGACAAGGGTTTTAGAAATCCTGGAGAGGGTATTAGCAGCAAATAACAATTTCTTGGGATGAACTTCCAGCCTCCAATCTTCTGACAGTGTACCTGCTACCAAGTACTGTTTCAAAGACATTACCAGAATTTCCCAGTTAATGTTCTAGAAATGAAGGTTCCCTTCTCTTTAACACAAATAAACAAAGCTATAACTATGCATAAGACAGACAACTTAATCAATGAATAAAATAGTTGCTGCAAGGTCAACAGGCCTGAATCACACAGTTCTCCACTCCCAGGAGGCTCATATCTGACCAGAGGAGCACTTGTCGGAGAAATCAGGTGGGACAAATGCTGATCAAAGGGGTCGCCCTGTAGCAGGAGAGCTGATCAACAGCCACCACTCAGCTTTCGTCGCTGAGAAGGCCCTGCTTCCCTTCTCTCCCAGAGTGAGTGCTGCTACACAAACTGTCTTCCCAATTCACGTAATTCAGACTAGAACTGTGCATGGCTTGCCAGGCGCTGGCATAAAAATGGCCACAAAATTGCCACAGGGGTGCAGCTGCCTGGGGGAGAGCCCTCGCTTTCAGAGAACGGCAGACATCCCCATTGGTAAAAGCTCTGAAAACAAAACTACTGTATTGATGAAATTAGTTATCTTGGCAAAGCACTCACCTTTTAGCCAGTCTTGTTCTCTGATTTATATTTAAAAACAAAAAACACCCAAAGTTTTTACTCCCCTAAGAATTTTGCCAGTTATGTGTCCCAGTAGTATCACAGGATTTTGACTACTTATATCTTTACCCTCTTCCCATAAGTATCAAACGTCAGTCAATTCCCAGGGATGGCAAGAGTGGCAAATTCAAGAAAAAAAGAAAGAGTCAGGAAAGTAGTTGTCCTATATTGCTAAAATGTGGTCTGCAAATCAATTTGGCTGAGATGTTAAACTATGAGTATAGAGTCAGCTAAGGGCAAAGATTCTGTAAGGTTTCACTCATTCTAAAACTCTAATTATAGAAGAAAGCACACTTAATTATCTGAAACAAACTTTATACTCCTTAGAGGCTGATTATTATTCAAACTTAGGAAACTTCTTCCAACTAGAATACAAATGAAGTATTAATATTTTAAGAGCTGTATTCTTTATAAATCAGTTGCTTTTTAAGTTCACTTCCAGGAAAATCAGAGAATTCACTTAGAAAAAACACTGTGAATCCTAATATCTATTTAATTGCTCGATTCGTAACCAAAAACAAACTACCTTCAGGCTCCTGTTCAAGCATAATTCCACCCTATGGTAACTGTTTAAACAGTTACCACTAAAAGAAATTCTTTAAACAATTGCCACTAAAAGAAATTCTTTACTTCTCTTTTAAAAAGACTGAAAGAGTACAAGGAGTACAAATACTGAAAGATTAAAGAAAAGTTCAATAAAGACTAATGAAAAGTAGCAGAATTCGTAGAAAAAAAAGCAAAACACAAACTAAGGTACAATGCAAATAAAATATCCCTATGCATAAACATGTTGAGGAAGCAAAAGTACATTTAACAGGAAATCCCTGCCTTCCAGTCTTCTCAGCCGCACGCCCTTCCCTCACTGCACTTTCCCCCTTAGCCAACAGGCAGCTCCCACTGTCTTCACTCCCTGCCCCCCCCCATTTGCTAGTGATTCCTAACCCTATTCTCTCTCCTGAGTGCCAAACCTACACTTGTATATGGAGACCCCACTGGCATCTCACAATCAGCATTTTCAGCATGGAATTCATTGGCCAATGCAACTGGACAAGAGACTGAAATCAGAATAAAAATTGGAAAGGAGACAAAATTAGCACATGCCAAAGAAATGACTGTATGAGTGGAAAACCGAAGAGAACCAAATAGAATCTGTGTTTTCAGAGACAAGAAGATTATTTGGTAAACTAGTAAGATACAAAATTAATATACAGAAATCAATAGCTTTCATCAATTCAAACAATAATCAGATAGACAATAAAATAGAAAAGAACACCTCATTTACAACAGCAATAAAAAGATTAAATATTCAGGATTAAATTTAACAAGAAATGTACAAAACTTAGGTGGGGAAAACTCTAACACAATCTTGAAGGACATAAAAGACTTGGACAAATGAAAAGGCACACCATGTTCTCAGAGAGAAAGAAACAACATCACAAAGATGTCACACTCTCCAGGTGAATTTATAAGTTTAATGCAATCTCAATTAAAACAGTAGCTGGTTATTTTCTGTTAGTAGACAAGAAGATTCTAAAGGTCATGAGGAAAAACAAGTAAATGAACAGTCAGGAAAACTGAAAAGAAAGAGAAATGAGGGGTAAGAGGCTCGCCCTAACCAATAATAAAAGCCCACAGCCTCAATAAGTACAATTGTGAGGTCCTGCATTTGGACAGACTGACCAGCGAACAAAATAGTAAATCCAGAAAGACCCATATCAGACAGAAATTATGTGATAAAGGAAGCAGCATAAGGATGAACTTTTTAATAAATGGTATCAAGACAATGTAGCCATTTGGGGGAAAAAGATAAAGTTGTATCTATACCTCACCCCATACATCAGGATAAACAAATAGTTCAAAGATAAAATGTAGAAAATGAAACCATAGACATACAGGTAGAAAATATAAAAAACATGGGCAAATTCCTTTACAACCTAGGAATGGGGAAGGCCTTTCTAGATATGACTAAAAATTTAGAAGTCATAAAAGAAAAAATACATTTGGCTGCATAAAAAGTCAAACTTTTCCACACTCCAACAAAACAAAACAAGTCATAAGCAAAGTCTAACGTGAAATCGCAAACTGAGAGATGACATTTGCAATCCATGGGAATTAATCCTCCCGATATGTAAACACCTTCTAGAAACTGGAAAAGAATCAATAACCCATTAGAAAAATGGCAATATAATGAAAAAAAGCAAATGAAAACTAAACCAAAATGCCATTGTGGTTTTTTGACCCATCTGATGGTCAAAAATACAAAAGTTTGACAATCTACTTTGCTTAGGCTGTGCAAAACCAGGCACTGTCATTCAGGAAGGTGACCCAAGCCACAGAGTGTATGGCTCCATTTACATGCGATGCCCAGAAGAGGCAAATCCTAGGGACAGAAAGTAGACCAGTGGTTGCCAGGGCCTGGGGAAGGAGAGAGTGACCGCTGTGGAGGACGAGGTTTCCTTTGAGGGTCACCAAAATGTTCTAAAATTAGATACCGGTGATAGCAGCACAACTTTGTGAATATACCAAAATCCATCGAATTGTACACTTCAAAAGGGTGAAAGTATAAGGATTTTATCCCTAAATCAGACCCAAAGGTTCACAGGCCCTCACTCCTATAACTCTTCTTGAGATCAGAAGTTACTTCAGGAGTATAGCAGTGTCTGATACTACAAGCAGCAGTTATTAAAACTTAATAACTGTTATTTATAAGTCTAAGAAGAAAGCCACCAGACTTCTCTTTTCTAATTAAAAACAAAAACAAAAACAAAACTCTATGGGTAATAATGGGGTACGAGAAAGGTCGAGGTCATGCAGGAAGTTTCTTTAAGGATTACAAAACATATCTTTCAGTGGGAGCCTGAAAATAGTAATTTGTGAGAACTCAGAAGAATGAGTCCTCCTGTGTAAAATGGGGCCCGGATTCTCCAAAATCTTGTTCCTGCTGGTGTCCATCCGCAGCAACCTGTGAAAGAAAGAAAAGTTCTCTTCTCTTAAATTTGTGCGGTAGTATTCACGTAATATATCCACAAGTGCCACAGGTCTGTTGTTCCTATACAGTTTAATCAGCATTAAGACATTGGACAATACTTTTGTGCTGAATAATAAACATATTTATTACTGACACCCTGAACCACAGAAATGTAGAAAGATCATCAAACAATAGAGTATGGAATTTCAAGGATACCCGTCTATAAAATCACATCTGAACAGAATAACTCAAAAGGCGATACTGAACTGCACAATTTCTTCACAGGCAGCTAGTCTCGAATAGCCCTCAAGCAGGATGGCTGGCTACAATTACAAGAAATCTGAGAAATATCATCTCTGTATTTAAAAAAAAAGTAAAGCAAAACATGTGAGACATACAAGTATGTGAAAATCACGAGGTCTTATGATAATTATATTTCTCACATAAGCTATTTTAAGAAATAATTGCTCTTCAACCACAGGGTGATAACGTGTGCTTGGTCCTCATAAGAGAGAGTTGATAAAAGATGCAAAGCCTATATACAGTAATTACATTGAAGCAGGTATGCAAAGCTGAAATGTAATTTTGTACTTACTTCCTAAATGACATATAATGCATAAATACGAGTACTACCGAACAAATTTAAGAGAATGATACTTTCTTTCACAGATTGCTGCGTACCTACACCAGCAGGAACGAGATTTTGAAAAACCCTGTCCCTGTTTTACCTTAGTAGAGTTCAGTCTTCTGGCTTCGCACAGTTACTGTTTTCTGCCTCCCACTGAAAACAACGTGCCAACCTCATGTATACCGTTACTGAAAACAATGTGCCAACCTCATGTACACCGTTACACGGTTATATGCATAATATTATTAAAAGGGGAAAACTAAAATGCCTAACGGACCAGTCAGAAGCAAAACAAATACTTCAAGATGGAATTTAAATCAGGAGCCTGCAAGGGAGACTCAGATCCTGTTGCTATTTCTTGCATACTTTTATGGAGTGTCATTTTTTTCCCACCCTGCCCTTTCCTTTATTGAATTTTCATACAATGAGTCGCTGCCACCATCACCAGATACATAAACAACAACAAAAAAGTTACAGCTGGAGCCTGTATTAGTCTCAGCTACAGCTAAAGCTGAAATTTTTTAAAAGCCAATAACAAAGTGTTGAGGGTGGGAAAAAGTAAAAGGAAGAACTGGTTCCTGAGAGGTTTAAGACTTGTTCTTCAGCCAAGGCTTTGATAGCAAAAGCCTCTCTTTTTTATTATATAAATATAGTTTCCCTTCCCAACCTTTCCAATTCCAGAACTTATTTCTTTATAAAGCCTTGGCTGAATATTAAAATAAAATCCTTACTATGTTAAGCCAGATAACTAATCATCTCCATATGGGTGTAGGTCTAACAAACCACTGTATATTTGTTCCAAGTTCACCCACTCGCATATTTCATCGACATCTGAGCCTTTTAGCAACTCCTTTTGATTACCAATTTAATCCACATTTATCCAAGAACAAGAAAAAATATGACTTTGACCTTAAATCAAGTAGATGCTTTTAACATTTTTAATAATAAAAAGTGACGCTAAAAAAACCAAAGCACTCATCTCTCTGCTTAAAACATCTTAGCTGTTCTACAAAATACAAATAACGATATTAAACAACAGATGTGGACTCTTCAAAAAAGTCTCTTCAGAAAGACTGAAGAGACATAACTCAATACAAGGTGTGAACCTTGATTAGAGCCTAAATAGGTGGGAAACAATGGCTATAAAAGACATTTATTTGGGGACTAACTGGGGAAGGTAGAATTTGGACTACATGTGAAATGATTTTATGGAATTATGATTAAGTTCCTTAAGTATGATAATAGATGTGGTTATACAGGAGACTATCCCTAGGAGATGAATGCTCAAGTATTTAGGGATCAAGTGTCATAATGTTTGCAATTGACTTTCAAATGGTTCAAGTAAAAAGAAATTGTAATATACATTAAAGAGAGAAAGCAAATAAGCAAATGAGCAATTAAACTTTAGCAATTACAGCATTTAGATGACAGATACATGGATATTCATTGCACTATTCTTTCAAAACTTTCCTGCATATTAAAAGCTTTCAGATAAAAAGGTGGGGGATCTACCTCATACAATATATAAAAATCAACTCAAAATGGATCAGAGACATAAACAGAAGAGCCAGAACCATAAAACTTCTAGAAGAAAATGTAGGAAAGCATCTTCAGGACCACGTGTGAGGCAATGGTTTCTTAGACTGTACATCCAAAGCACAAGCAACAAAAGAAAAAAATAGATAAAGGGGAACTCATCAAAACTTAAAAGTTTTGTGCAAAGGACTTTAATCATGAAAGCAAAACAACAACTACACAATGGGAGAATATATTTGGAAACTACATTTGTAATAAGGGTTTAATATCCGGAGTATCTAAAGAAATCCTTGAACTCAACAAGAAGACAAACAATCTAATTTAAAAAATGAGCAAAAGACCTGAGTAGACATTTCTCCAAGAAGATATACACAAGTGGCCAAAAAGCCATCTTTTCCAAGACAAGAAAAGATGCTTAACATCATTAGCCATTAGGGAGATGCAAAACAAAACCATGAGATACCATTTCACACCCACTAGAAAAGCTGCTATTTAAAAAAAGGAAAATTACAAGTGTGGGAGAGGATGTGGAGAAATAGGAACACTCATTCATCGCTGGTTGGAATGTAAAATGGCACAGCTGCTGTGGAAGACAGTTCGGTGGTTTGTCAGAAATTAAAGTTTAGAATTACCATATGACTCGGCAATCCCACTCCTAAGTATGTACCCAAAAGATCTGAAAGCAGGGACTCAAACAGATATTTGCACAACAAAGTTCATAGCGACATTCTTCACGATTGCCAAAAGGTAGAAGCAACCCAAATGTCCACTAACAGTTGAATGGATAAACAAAATGTGATATATACACACAAAGGATTATTATTGAGCGGTAAAAAGGAATGGAGTCCTGATAAAAGCAACAACATGGATAAACCTGGAAGACATCATGTTATGTAAAATAAGCCAGACACAAAAGGACAAATATTGTATGATCTCACCGATAAAACACAATTAGAATAAGCAAACTCACTGAGTCACAATCTAGAATATAAATTACCGGGGACAGGGTGGGGACAGAGATTGAGGAGTTAAGGCTTAAAATGTGCAAGTTTCTATTTGGGTTAATAACTTCAAGTTTCGGCAATGAATGGTGGTGATGGTAGCACAACATTCTGAATTATATATTTGAATGTGGTTAAAAGGGGAAATTTTAACTAGAATAAAGTGTTTAAAAAAAATCCATGGAATTGCACAATACAGGGAACCCTAGGTTAAACCATGGACTAGAGTGAATAGTACAATTAAAAAAATGTGCTTTCATCAGGTATAAGAAAGCAACACAAAGTGTTAATAAGATGGAACCTATTTGTGAACCCTGTATTTCATGCATGATTTTTCTGTAAACCCATAACTTCTCCAATTTGAAAAAAAAAAAAGTTTGAGGAGAAAAGATACAAATAATACCACTGCGTAACATCAGTTCACAATCAAGGACCCACCCCACAAAGTATGTAAATGTGGGTGAAGGGTTTAATATGTTGCTGACCAACAATTTTGCCTGCCAACTGTTATCTGGGATTTTTGATAAATTCTTCATACAGACTATTCTACTTGGGTTTTTAAATGTATATCTTACAAAGTAAAAAATCAAAGCTTAGGGAGATTAAGCAACTTACCCAAAACACAAGGCTAGAAGTACCAGAGCTGTATATATTTACTTAAAAATATGTAAACACCAAATATATCAGGTCCAAAAGTTTAATCAAATGTACATAAGTGGTGTCGGAGAACCTATGATGGCGGCTAGGTGAGACAGAGCAAGGAGACACCTCCGTGAAAAACAATGAATAAAAACCAGAAAGTGACCCAGAACGTCACCTCCAAAGTAGCACCAGCCGGACAAGGTCTGCTAAAGCCACAGGGAACGTCCATTTGACGAAACCAGAAGTCTGCATTCTGAAACGAGTGAGTGAGTCTGAT
>PVKY010008976.1:0-13652 GCA_004027775.1 Bradypus variegatus
GGGAGTTAAAAGCTGACAACACAGGTGACCAGGAGATAGAAAGAGGGTTGGGACCAGCCATTTGATGCTGAAGGACTACAGAATGTTTAGGGTTGATTGTATAGATCCAGAAATAGATAGCATAATACTGTGTGATAGGAGCACAGAATGCAATTTTTCTTGTAGTAACCAATATGTTCAGGTGCTGATTGTGGTGATAAATGTACAGCTTTATGATGATACTATGAACAACTGATTGTACACTGTGGATAAATGTATGGTATGTGAATATAACTCTACATAACTATAGGAAAATAAAAAAAACTGTGAAAGGATGATAAAATCTATAGTTTGGGGTAGAACTAACGGGTGTAAGGAACGAATAAATTTAGCAAGACCACTTAGGAGGTTATTTGTGTATTCTAAGGTAAGTGGTGATAAGGATATGAACCAGAAAACTGAAATTGGGAATGGAAAGAATGGAAAACATATGAAAGGTGTTGATAAGGAAGAATCATTAAGATTCAATGACTATTTGGCTTCCAACAGTGAGATCAACAAAATGAAATACATCAAAAATAATTCCAAAAACCTGATAATTGGGGACCAGGAGAATCTTCTGGGGCATGGGGTGGCTGATGGAGGAGAATGTGAAAATAACATTAGTTTCAGGTGGCAGATGTTGAAAGTAAAGTGTAGAGATAAATTTATTTGCTGAATTTAACCAGTGTAGAATTTGTGACTAATCCCATTGAATGGTGTTCTTGGGAGCTAGGATGGGAAATGGGGCAAGTTTATATTGTATATTTGTTCCCATGATTAAAAACAAAGAAGAAAGAGACAATGACAATTAAATGCAATGCATTATCCTGAATGGGATCTAGCAAGGAAGGAGAAAAAGCTCAAAGGGACTTTATTGGGACATATGAAAAAATTGGAATATAGACTGTAAGATTTTTTAATCCAATTTTATTGAGATATATTCACATACCATGCAGTCATACAAAGCATACGATCGGTTTTTCACAGTACCACCATATAGTTGTGCATCCATTACCAAAATTAATTTTTGAACATTTTCATTACCACACACACAAAAGTAATAAGAATAAAAATGAAAATGAAAAAGAACAATTAAAGTAAAAAAGAACACTGGATGCTTTTTCTTTTTTTTTTTTTGCCCCCATTTTTCTACTCATCCATGCACACACTGGACAAAGTGGAGTGTGGTCCATATGGCTTTCCCAATCACATTGTCACCCATCATGAGCTACACTGTTATACAATCTTCAAGATTCAAGGGTTCTGGGTTGTAATTTGATGGTTTCAGGTATTTACTGCTAGCTATTCCGAGTCATCAGAATCCAAAAAGTGTTCGCTATATTGTGCATAAGAGTGCCCACTAGAGTGACCTCTTGGCTCCTTTTGGAATCTCTCAGCCACTGAAATGTAAATTTTTATCAATGTTAAATTTCTTGAACTTGATAACTGCATATAAGATGGCAACAGAAGTGAATATCCTTGTTCTTAAGAAATGTACGTGGAAGCATTAAGTGTTCAAGGAGTAAAATGTATACAATCTACACTCAAGTGTTCAGAAAATGGATTGATAAATAGATGAATAGATGGATAGATAGGTACGTCACATGTAGCAAAATTTTGTAAGTGGTGGATATGTGTATCTAGGTGGTGAGGGTTATGTTGGAGTTCTCTGAATGGGGTTTACACTATTATTGTAACTGTCCTGTCAAAACAAAAAGTTAAAAAAAATTTATATAAATTTTTGGAAAAGTATTATGCAGGATGTACTATAATCTGCCTCTTTTATTCAATAATGTATTGTGAACTTTTGTCCATATCAATAAATATACTTTTAAACATTAAATATAAATATAGGGATATGACATTTATATGAAAATTAACAGGGATGAAAACCACCAATTTTAGGTAATCTCTATTTTGTTTTTTGAGTTAAGTTGAATTCCTGTTTTTCCTTTCTATCTAGCATGGTCTAGGGGGAATTTATTTGACTTATCTGAATTTATTCTTCTGCAAAGATGGAAATATTTTCTCCTCCTTCTATCACAGGGTTGTTCTAAAGAATAAGCAAAATATGCAAAGGAAGTGCTAGCACAGTGCCTGTTCAGTTGTAGGGGCTCACCAATAAATATGTTTCTTTCTGAATCATGTAAGCACATCTAAATTAAAGAACGACTATCTCAGAATGGACTTTCATATTTGAATTAATTCCAAAACATATGATTGCCTATTTATATCACATCAATAAATATTTCATTTTCAAATTCTCCAGTGACTTTTCATTCATTCAATGTTTATAGAGCATTAATTGTGTGGAAAATGTTGTACTGAAGTGGCAAAGAAGAGTGGCATTTTATACTGTTTCATATTTTCATACTAAAGGACACATTAGGCCTAAAACTGGTAAACAACAGACTCTTCGGGCAACTAAATCACAGTTTTTCTCCTTTATAATGAAAATATTCTTTATATAGATGTCCAAAAATAAATGCTGTTCTCTGGTTGTTTGCAGTATAGTCATTTATGTCTCACTGACTAGAAGACAGATACTTGAAGAGCAGAAATCTTACAGTTCTGCATTCTTCAAGTACCTAACAGAAGTGTTAGGCAAGGAATGGAAATGGAATAAATTTGTGATGATTGATGTAAAATAATTCATGTAATCATATGGATGTTTAGTGACTTGAGCTGATGTAGCATCTGAAAAATTGAATTTATATTTATGCCCCTAGTTAGTTACTCTTTATATATATTCTTAAATTGAAACAAGCCTTTATTATAATCATACAATTACTAACTATAGAATAAGTTATAAATATTATTATCAAGTCTTTGAAAAAGCTCAATGTGGGAAATTTCTGAATCTGGAATTATTTTCTATCCAAAGATTGAGTTTTCTCTTTCAGAAAAGAGTAAAATGCCCAGGAAGGACACTAAGAAGACAATCGGCAGAATGTAGAACACAAACAAACAAAGAATAACTTTTAAAAATCCAGTGACAATACTTTTAGATAGTTACACTGGAAAAGAACTGAACAGCTGTGGCATAGTTTGACCAGAGACAGAACATATATAAAAGTGACATGGCATGAAGGAAGTCAGTGTCTTCACAGCAGCTGGCTTACGGAGAGGCTGATGGGAAGGTGTATCCCGAGGAAGGCAACGGTGGTACCAGCTCACTTTCTCTGCCAATTTTCTCATCTTGTGTAGAAACAAAAATCATACGGTGATGGGTGCAACACATGTTGAATTGTTTTCAATGTGCCAAGCTAGAATGGGCTTTTCAGCTTTTGAAACAGGGTTTAAAAAGGAAATAAGGAGAAAAATGTGGCACAAAATTAAGAAAGAAAAATATTTATGTAAAAGAAACTTCACAAGAAATACTGTAAATTCTTGATTGAAAATAGGTTGACAAGAGGCTTGATGTCATAGCTGAGGGAGAAAGACAGGAGTTTCTGGATTTTATTTTTTCATAGTGACAATTAGATACAACAGCAATTTGGTACAGTTGGGCTTTAGGGAAGGCATAATTTTTGTCACACATGTTCCCGCTGCTTGCTGATTTATTGAGAGACAGTGTCACTGAAGTGGAGGAGGGTAATAGCCCATCTGTCTAGGGTGAGGAAGGTCCTATATAATGTGGCAATCACAGGGAGGTGGCAGGAAACTGACGGAGGGTGGTAGCTTCCCATTCCCAAAAGTCAAGGATGATTTAACATCAAACACAAAAGCTCACAACAGTGAAATGAGAACATAGAACATAGATGATGTGAGTATAAAAAGTCTAGTGAGAAAGCCAAAAGACATAATTTCTGGGCCAAGCTGAATATAAGTACATACAGCAGTCTAGGAAATTAATAAAATGTCTATGTTCAATATTGAATACTGGTTATTATTAAAAAATAATTCCTCAGCTTCCTGCCTGACTCTATTGGTGAGGATTGACTCATAATTTGTTAGCTATATTTACCATTTAAGTACTAATCAACTATGGTCCTTTCTTACAGTCCATCACTATTGTCAGTCAAATCTGATCCTGTTGTGGGGTGGGTTGGTAATGAGGGCTAGAATGATCATGAAGAAGAAGCTACCTATAGAAGAATTTACCCGAATATCTAGGAGGTAAGTCTAGAAAAACAGTGACTTCTTTATTTCTTGTTCTTTGGAATCACTCATGCCCTTTGGAATAACTGAATACATTCATGATAGACCCTTGAAAAAGGAATATCAGTTATTGAACAATTATAAAAGGATGGTGTCTTTACAGTTTGCAAATTCATGTTGCATTTGTCAGGAATTCAAGGGATTAGAATCCATTTTGAAAGGAAATTATTCTAATCTCTATTAATACTAACAGATGAAGTAGTCAAATTAATTGTGTCACAAGTGAAACAGTTTCTGTGGAAAAATAATTTTAAAAAATTTAAGAAGGAAGGAGCAATGGTAAAAAAAATTCTAGAATTACAAAGAAAAATAGGAAAAAAGTGGGAGACTTTATTTCACATGTTACTGTCCATGAATAAGTTAAATAACATAATGAATAAGGTATATATCAAAATATGTATACTAAAAACATGACCTTTTCACATGTATGCAGATAATTCTCAAAAATCACAAGACTAACCTAAATAAAATTGCATAACCTAAACAGATTAGTTGCTATGGGAGAAACAAAGTAAATTTCTTAGAGAATCACCCAAAACCCATGCACTCTTCTCCCAGGCATCAGGACCAGGGGACCGGGTAGCATTACAAGTCTTTAAAATTAATACATCAAAAGAGAAAAATAAAATGATCATCTCTATAGATTCTGAAAATGTATTAGATTATATAAAATACCTAAAATAAGAATTGATGGATACTTCCACAGTATGATAAAATATGAATAGAAAAAATATTTCTATAAATAGTAATAGATGGTATTTCTGCAATATCATAAAATTGGAATAGATAGAATTTTCACAAAGAGAGAATGTAAAAATGATCGTTGTTAGCAGATAAGGTGAGTGTTCACTTAGTAAACCTAAGAGGATCTATGAAAAACTATTACAGATAAAAACTGAGTAGATGGCTATGTAAAAATATAATATACAAATGAATAAAATTCAACTATAGAACCAAAACTAGAGGCTCTAATAGAAGAAATATCCCATTTACAAAAACAATACCATGATTATGTACCTATAATCAAACTTATTGAAAAATATGAATTATATATATATGTGTATATACACACACATATACTTTTATATCTCTCTGAGGGATACAACAAAGAGACACAGATGAAGTTCTTAGACAGAAACAATCAATATTAAAATAATTTAAAGGGATAATGTCACTTAATCTACAAATTTAATGAAAGTTCAATGAAAATACTAGCAAGATTTTTTTTTAACTGGATGAGCTGATTCTAGAGTTAAAAAAATGATCAAACAAGAAGAGTCAAGAGAATTCTAATAAAGTAATGAAAGTATGGAGCAACTAGCCCTACTAGAAATAAAAATTTCAAATGCTTCTGTAATTAAAAACAGTGAGGAACTTGTGCATGAATTGACAGAGCTGTGGAACAGGGTAGAGAGTACAGAAACCAATCCAAACAGGTATGGAAATTAGTACAAAATAACAACATTTGAAAATATTGATGAAAACCATAATTCATCAATAAATGGTTTTGGATCAACTGATTATTTTTTAACACTTGAACAGGATTATTTTATTGCGTAATGTAAGACACAAGTGTTACATTAATTTAAAATGAGAACTTGAATGATTCAGCAGCTATGAAAATCAACATGCTAGATGTCACACCTCCCATGAATACTTTGAGCCTGTGTTCAATTACAGTCAATTCTAAATTGGCTCACCTCTGGGTTAGACTTCCAAAGTCTGCACACAGAGTAACAAAAATAGATAAAGATGAAAGATTGTATTCTATCCCATACTTCGACCCTGGAAAGGTGTGGGTTTTCTTAAAAAGGAAAAAGAAGAAAACATACACATAATTGCAATAAAGCTTAACACTGTGCAGAGCTTATAATCATTTTCAGCGACAAATAGCAAGCTGTGCTGTGAAGAAAATGCATAGCAGAGGAGAAAGCTGGGAATTTGGGAAATAGGTAAGGAAAACAGTGTCAACACAGTGGAACAAGTGATTAAAACACATCTGCATCTACTCCAGAGCTCACATGCCCAGCTAGCATTCCTTAGAAGCCACCTGTGTCAAGCAGGAATGTCCAGGGCACCCCAATAAGCTGCCTCCTCCAAAACTGTCTGAGAACTGAGCAGTTCCAAGGGCAGCAGAATACACACACTTTATGGTGTAACCAACATCAAGTGAAAAGGTTTTTTTTTTGTTGTTGTTCTTTTTGGATGTCTACTTTTAATACAAATTAAACGGAAACTTTCTATAAATTTGGGCTTCCGTGCAATCCCTTGCCTCAATTTCCTTAGGAGGAATTAAATAATGGAAGCAAGCAAAACAAGATTATAGTCACGAATGACTGCACTTTAAACATGATTATCAATTTTAAGGGACAGAGACACTTGAATGTTTTTAATACCAAACTTTAAAAAAAAAACTTACAAAAACTGCAATTTGTCCTCCTAACGTTTCTAAATATTGGTGTTATTTCTGCACAGGTTAATATATTAAATTAAGCCAAGATTTTAAAGACTGGCAAAGTTCTATTATTCTATTTTAGAAAACAAAGATGTTTAAAAACAAAAAAATACAAGTTAGTTTCTCCATGTTACATTTCACAACCATTACGTTAAATGTTTTCTTTCTGCAAAAACAAGGTCCTTGATGTCACAACTGCAATTATTTACTGCTAGATGTTGAAAATTACATCAGCCAGTGCTCACCTGGAACCTGTTGGTGGTGATGTCTTGAGGTTTTCTGAGTTTCAACCTAGGGTGTATCAGGTCCCCTCCCGGGACAACACTTGCAGGGGAGAGGGAGGGAGAAGAAATCACAAAACAAGTTCTTAAGATTGTTTCATTCTCTTCACAGCTTTCTGCTTCTCAGTGATCTGTTCAAAATCTCATCCTCCTCTGCTTTAGGTTTTCTATCTTCCTCCTGACTGACAGAGCCACCATCTTCTTCAGCATCACTTTTTTGCTTCTCTTCAAGTTTCTCTTCACCCTCCTCCTCCTCATCGCCCTTGTCCTTTTCCTTCTCCTTCTCTTCCTCTTCCTCCTTCACATCTGGCTGAGGAGCATCAGTCTTCTTGTACTCCACAGCACCGGGATGTTCCTTTCCAGAACAGCAGAATTGGATAACAAGAAACACAGCAGAGCTACAGTCAAAATGTACACCACCCACACCCACCGGCGCTCTTCCACTGCCTGGAGCGTCTACCCCACCACACCTGGCTCGGCAGCCCCAGCAGCAGCTTCTTTCAGACCCATCCATCACTGGCCCAATCGTCAACTACTCGTTGATCGCTACAAATTATAAAGTTGTCAAAAAAAATCAGAGGTCATGGACCACAGCTCCAAACCAATGGCACTAAAAGGAGCCATTTTGAAAGGTTCCAAGATCTTCAAAGAAATCTGGATTTGGTATTTTTCTTGGTTTCCAGATTCCCTGGTAGTTAGGATTGTCAATCATGGGAGGCTTCCATTTACCCTCATAATTGGGGTTGTCAATCATAGATCGCTGCCAGACCCCACAAGCAGGGGCCGATTTGCACATGGGGTTGGCAATCTGGGGAGCTTCCCACTCTCCATCCATATCTTCATCCCAGGCCTCTGACTTCTCTGCATCTGGGTCAGGAATGTACTATGGCTCATTATCTAACCAGCCTTCAGGTTTTGTGGGCTCTTCATCTGAAATATTTGCAGGGACATCTTCATCCCAGTCACCTGGCTTGACAGCGTCCAGATCTGGGATTTTTGGTCTTTCTTCCCAGTCCTCAGGCTTCTGATCATCTGGGTCCTCAATTTCACACAAAGGATTTACAGAAGGAGTCATGTCATTCAGCAGATTTCCACTGTTCATGACAGATTGGTCAACTAATATTTCAAAACTATTATCTGGATTCAAGATTAATGTATAAAGATGCATTTTCTTATCAGTAAAATAGGTCTTCAGATCTGCATCTGGCCTCTTAGCATGCTTTTCTTCATATGTACCCGTCTTTGGGCTTTTGTGCCAGAATCTGAAGGGCAATTTATAGTCCTCTCCACATTTATCTGGATAAGAGATCTTGTCATGGAATTGATCCAGGCGGAGTTCTGGGGTTTTGAAGAGCAGTTTCACATAGGCACCCCCACATTCTATTACATTTTGGAAATGCACCTCATACTGAACAAGAAGGGGCTTGCTATCAAACAGGAAAGGCTTGCTCAGTTTTGCGGAGATGGCATGTTGCTTGGCCCGAGACAGCAATACAAGTCCTTCATCACCTGGAAGCTTTGTTTCCATCATTTCATCTACATCCCACTTTCCATCATATTTGCCAATTTCATCATCAGTATCATCTTTTTTGGCTTTGGATAAAATCCACCCTGACAGAGTTCCTCTGTCAAAGGAATCAGCAAAATACACTTCCCCTGTTGGAACCAGAGCTTTGTAAGTGACGTTTGGAGACAGAGGAGGAACGCTGCTATCTGGTTTCGGCTTTGAGTCCTCTACCTCTTCAATGACATCATCGAGGTCATCCTGTGTATCAATTATATTGTCATCATGTCCATCATGAGCTTCAGCGACAGCGTCGGAGGACCAGGAGCACACACAGCAGCCACTTCCCTTCCATGGCCTCGAGCCTCCCAGGACCCCGGCGGCACCGGCCCCTCGCCCCGCGCGCACGCTCGCCTGGCCCTGCGCTGCAGTGCAGACCGCGGAGGAGGCTGCCCGACCGTCAGGTGGCGCGGAACCGAGAGACCTCGGCGCCCCCTGCCCTCAATTGATTATTTAAGTAAAGAATTTGAAATTAAACTTCACATTTTCCACCAAAAAAAAAAAAAATCCACATAGAACAATAATTCCAATATCATAAAAAAAAACTTGAAAGAACAAGAAAAAAATTATGTAGGATTGAGGAAGTTCTCATTCATAATGACTCAAACTCTAGAAGCAATAAAAAGAATTCAATTATTTCACCATATAACTGCAGCATAACAAAAATAATCATAAAATACAAAAGGCAAGTAACAAATTGGGGAAAATATTTTTGAATTACATCACAAAAATAATTATCTCCTAATATGTAAAAAGTTATTGCAAATCAAAAAATTATGTATAAAAATAGCAAAGGCACAGTTTATAGAAAATAAAATATGATTTTTTTCTGAATACATAAAAATATGTCTAAGCTCAGTCATGGTAAAAAACAAAAATCAAAGCATTCTTAAAAATAATTTTCAATTATTAGATTGGAAAATATATGAAAAAGTTTGATTATAAAATTTGTTGAGAATATGAAAACATGAGAGTATAATTTAGCACATTGCTGGTGTTTGGTAATATTGTGTTAAAATGTATCTATCCTTTGGCCCAGTAATTCCACTTCTAGGATTTCATACTAAAGATATATTTGTACACATGAGAAATGACATACAAGAGAATTTGTTATAGATAAATTTTAACAGCAAAAGTGGAAAGAATAAAATTTTTTCTATAAGCAATTAGCTAAATATAATATAAGCAATTAGCTAAATATATTATAAATTCATCCATTCATTATAAATGCATCCATTATGCAACTATATAAAGGGATAAGAACTATATAAAGGGATAAGAATGTTCTAAAGTAATGAAGTGGAATTACCTCAAAGACAGATTATAAAAGGTAATTTCAGAACAATGCAAATGCTATTGTCTGTGTATGTGTAATGCTATATTTATTATTCTGTTATATATTAATATATATTTACTTAAGCAAAACACATGTTTACATATATATGCTTGCCTATGTGAAGGATGCCTCTAAAACACACACAAATTGTTAACAGTACTTGACTTTGAAGTGGTGAGTTGGTTGACAGACAGCAGGAAAGGAAAAATCACTTTTTATTGTAACTTTTTTTATCTCTTGAATTTTGTATCATGTGCATTCATTGTTTAAAAATAACAAATACAGACAGCCCTCACATTTCATGGTTCTTATACGCATGAATTTCAGTCATCAAGAATTAGTTAAATACCATCATTCTCACAATACAGTTCAAATTTCAGTTACCTGTGGATATTAACTATGAGTAATTGCATAAAGTACAAATTTCACTGCCAGCTCCTTCATTCACAAATTATTACATAAATAATAGATGTACGTCACAATCAGTGACCAACCTGATCACTTCTTTGGTAGTTTGTTGGTGATTAGTCACTGCTCATCTGCTATTTGCACAGACAGCAAACTTATAATTGTGTTGTTGCTTGTCTCCAATTGATAAAACCATGTTATTTTTCAAAATTGGATAATGTAAAAAGGGAATTGGCTGACAAAAATGGAAGTGCAGCAAAGAAATAAAAACTGATAATGCGAAGTGAAATTTGAACGTAACATAAATACGTTCTAGAAGAAATGGCTGACTGTACTGCTGCTACTCAAAAGACTCTAGATATGTAGCTAAAGGAGCATAGGTAACATGAATTTATTGACATAATGGGGAAAGTAGTTGTGATGAAAAAGGATGAAGAATTCCCAGAAGAGCTGAGACTGGCAACATACATCAAAATAAAGCAAATTTTGCTTGTTTCATAACATTGAAAGCACAAAGGATAACATTTTGCAAGCTGATCCAAACTTAGAAAGGACTATGTCAATTTGCCAAGGCATAGAAAAGATGCTCGCTCTTTATCATAACTTACACTATGAGAAGCAGAAGGCAAGCTGTTCACACCACTCTTGCTAAGTTTTTACAAAGATATAAAACACTTAATTCTCAATGTTTCTAATGCTTTTATTTACAGCATATTGAATATATATTGGTTTTACTATTTTGTTTTCATTCACCTGTACATTTATAACTGACAGGAAGAATTTTAATATTTGACAAAAATTTGTAGGAGCTATGGAACACTTGTAGTTTTTCCCATTGATTAAGATTGCTTTACAGTTTCTTCTCAGCTTGCATGCTCATTTTAATGGCCCAGCACTGCTGAGTAAAGCAGAGACTGACTATACAGCATTTTAAAGAAACAACCGCAGCAACACTCCATCAAGACTTACTAAAGTCCTAGTTTTCCAGGCTGCTATCACAAATGCCACACAATGTGTTAGCTTGAACAATGGCAGTTCCTTGACTCCTGGCTTTGAGGCTCGGAGAAGTCCAAAATCAGAGTGTCAGCAAGGCAGTGCTTTCTCCACAATGCCTGTGACATTGCAGCTCCGTCTGTCAGTAATCCGTGGGGTTCTTTGGCTTGTACCCCTACCTCATGTGGCATGGTGATGTCCTTCCCTTTCTCTTCTGGGTTCCATTGACTTCCAACTTCCAGCTCCTCCTCACGGCTTTCTCTGACCATACCTGAACTTCTTCTGTTTACAAAGAATTCCAATAGTGTGAATTAAGACCTCACCTCAGTCAGGTGGGCCCCACCTTAAATAAAACAGCACCTTGAGGAGATCCTATTGATAACGGCTTCACAACACAGGACCTGGGTTAAGGCTAAGAACATGTCTAAGTGGAGGTACATAATTCAGCCTACCAAGCTAAATTGACTTAATAAGTAGATTTCTATAAACTATATGAAATTATCTTTGTTTTCCAGCTCTTATATGAGCAGAGACTTTTTTTAATTCAGTTTCATTGAAACACACTCACATAACATACAATCATCCATGGTATGCAGTCAACTTTCACAGTATGATCATCTAGTTATGCGTTCATCACCACAATCTATTTCTGAACAATTTCCTTACATCAGAAAAAATCAGAAGAATAAAAAATAAAAGTGAAAAAAGAACACCCAAACCATCCCCCCCATCCCGTCCTATTTGTCATTTAGTTTTTATCCCCATTTTTCTACTCATCCATCCATACACTAGATAAAGGGGGTGTGATCCACAAGGTTTTTGCAATCACACTATCACCCCTTGTAATCTACATTATTATATAATCATCTTCAGGAGTCCAGACTGCTGGGTTGGAGTTTGGTAGTTTCAGGTATTTACTTCTAGCCATTGCAATACATTAAAACCTAAGAGGTGTTATCTATATAGTGCATAAGAATGTCTACCAGAGTGACCTCTTGACTCCATTTGAGATTTCTCAGCCACTGATTCTATTTTGTCTCATTTTGCATCCCCCTTTTGTTCAAGAAGATACTCTCAGTCCCACAATGTTGGGTCCAGATTCATCCCCGGGAGTCACATCCTGCATTGCCAGGGATATTTACACCCCTGGAAGTCAGGTCCCATGTAGGGAAAGTGCAGTGTGTTTAACTGTCAAAGTGGCTCAGTTAGAGAGAGAGAGGGCCATATCTGAGCAACAAAGAGGTGCTCAGGAGGAGACTCTTAGGCACAATTATATGCAAGTTTAGCCTCTCCTTTGCAGTAATGAGCTTCATAAGGGTAAGTCCCGTGATTGAGGGCTCAGCACATCAAACCACCAGTCCCAATGTTTGTGACAACAACACCAATCCAGGTGAGGAAGTCCAACGCTTCTGCACCTTCCCCCAGCTCCTCAGGGCTGGTTGGTGGGGGAGGCTGTAAATATATTTTTTATTATCTTGAGCAGAGACTTTTAATGTCATAATATGGAAGTTGCATATATCACTCACACTTTCATCCCATTGGCCAGACCTGGCTTCAAGAGAAGCTGGGAAATGTCTCTTCTAGCTGGGTGACCAATTGTGCTGAGACAGTGAAGGAAAATAGGAGAAAATGTAAATTCAAGGCCTCTTTGTCACCAGATGTTAAATTCTCAACATCTGTTTCCAGGTGACAATTGAAAATGACTGAGGCTTTCTCTAATGAGCTACCTAGAATGGGAGAGAAAAAAAAGGAAAAGAAAATTGTCCCTTTCAGAGCCATTCCCCAGCTCCCCTGTTTTGCCAGTCAACTGGTCTTGGTACCCAGTTCTGGGACACAGCCATTTTCCAGTATTCTGAGGTCAGCCATCTCCAAAAGCCTCTGTTTTTATTTAATTATTTTTTTTTCCCCAGCAACTCCACCTTCTCTCTGCTGGAAAAGACCTGTGGGTTATATTCCTGTTTGCTCCAGGATTCTCTGTGCCTGTAGCTTGTATTGAGTTGTCCAAATTTGTTAATTATAACTGCAATTAGAGCCTGGTTGAGTTACTTTCCCTCACTCCTGGGAACCTGCTTCTTTTTTTCCACAGAGAAGTGTTCCAACTCAAACGGCCATACCAGTGGGGGAGGAGCGCCAGCTCTGCAGTTTGGGGGCTTTACTTACAGTTCTATGCTGTGATCACAGCTGTTGCACCAAACAACTGAACACCATAACCTAACCAAGTGGACACATAATATTAACTGTTACACCAAACAAGCAACTTATTCAAATAACCAGGTAGGTATGAAAGGATAGTTTAATAGTATAATTCAATAAAATACTCCACTCTATTAACAGATTAAAGGAGAAGCCCCATATGGTCATCTCAATAAATGCATAAATAAAAAAGATTTTTTCTTTTTTTGCCGTAGATCAATAGTTCTCAAATTTCAGGAT